>JBCEWC010011235.1:0-16892 GCA_038996855.1 Solanum aculeatissimum | reverse complement strand
AATTTCTACAACCCACAACTCAATGCAATGAAATACATCAAAATTTAAAGAACCCATAATTAAAGAAAGCTTAAATTTATAATTTAAAGAGGAGGGTTTTTGGGTCTTCATGGATGAAATTAAATCCATGAATCAATCCCACATACCTTGAGTTTAATCAAGAGAATTGAATGAAATTGCAAGAAAGATGAATTTCTCCAAATTTCTTCAAGCTTTCATCAATGGAGGTTAAGAGGATTGAGAGAATTTTGGAGAGAATTAGAGAGTATTAAAATGGATGAAAGAGGATTAGGGTTTGATTTAGGGGAGTTAGGAGACCTTATAAAGCCTAAAAGAAGCATAGGATCTAATTAAATTACGAATTAACCATTAATAAAATGGACTAAATCACTGAAGACAGTGTCTCACGAAAGGCCTACAGTGCCCGTCTACAGGGTCACGGACCGTGAACCTATCCTTGAGACTCCACTTGGCCTCGACATTGGCTTGAACTCTCGGGGGACTTTCTGGATCACTTCACGAGAGGCCTCAAAGACCGTGTAGCTGCACACGGACCGTGTACTAGTTCGTGGAGCATCACTTGGTCCGGAGTTCAGCCCCGAACCTTGGACAACTTTCTGGAATACTTCATGGGACCCCTCACGGGCCGTGAAGGATCACACAGACCGTGAGGTGGTCCGTGGGACCACACTTGGTCCATGACCTGGCCCCAAATCCTTAGGAGCACACCAGACCAAATCACGAGCACCTCTATGAACGGTGGACCACCAAATGATCCGTGGTCCAGTCCTTAGACTCCATTCCAAAACCTTTTTCCAGCATACTTCCAATTACGGGCAGTCTCACTGCAAGGGCCATAACTTTCACATACAAACTCTGAATTGAGTGAAATAGTTGCATTGCAAATATAATTCATAGTGCTTCGATTTGATATATAGAAGCCTACACAATTCTTCCCTTACAAAAAGATATGACTTTTCAAAGTACACTGCTCAACCGGCCTTACAACACCACCAACCGATCCTTTTTAAATTCAGCCACTTAACTACCACCCATGGCTACCAAAATTCAACCATGACCAACTTAACACTAGCCTTGACCAACCATTATGAAGCTAAAAAAATTTCGGGTCGTTACAATTTGTTCTTGAGTCTAACTATGTTTTTCTTCTCCTAACACCCTATTGATTCTTTCTATTCGCAGTCCAACAAGTAGCTCTAGGGAAAGTTGTCGAGATACTGTATGCTGGTTTGTTTAGTCCCACCCCCTGAAACAACACGTAACTCCTGAAACTCCGTCATAGTTCCGGAGCTTTTACCTATGAGGCATAATGGTATCTTTGCCCAAGAGGCATTAATTAATTTTTTAAGTAGTGTAAACTCTTGCCCGCATAAGTTCACTTTTTAAAGCCAAAATAGAGCTAGTTGTTGTCGTAACGGCAAGAGATTTAGTATGTTAAACAAGTTATTTTATCATAATGGTGCAATATTCTTGCCCCTAAGGCATACATTTAACTTTTTTACTCTGACCTTGGTGTTGCCGCTTAGGCAAGAATATAGAGTATTGGACACAATAAAGCGGTCTTAACACTTGCTTATTAGGCATAAGTTTATTTTTTAAAAGTTTTGAGATAGATGTTGCCTCAAAGACAAAATATACAGATTCTCTCTAAAGAACTGGAGTCTCTTTGAAGAAACTTTCAGTCATGAACGCCATTGTAGGGAGGAATTACGGTAAGTAGTGGTCAATTCTTATTCATATTCTTGTGAATTTCCTCTCGTAAGTTCTGCAAATTGAATTTAGTGGAATAGAATTTTGGCATGTTCAATAAGACTTACTTAGCATAATGGTGCAAGATACAACCATGAGGCATACTTGTTGCCTCTAAGGCAAGTGTTTTAGTGTGTCTAATAAGTTATACTTACATTCAACAGTGCAATCTCTTGCCTATAAGGCATAAGTTATTTTTTTTACAAGACCTTGGTGTAGCGTTTACTCAAAAGCAAGAATTTTAGAGTGTCCCATAAGTTATACTTACATTCAATGGTGCAAGATCCTATCCATGAGGCATAAGTTAATTTGTTACTTGCCCTGGTGTAATTGTTGCCTCAAAAGGCAAGAGTCTTAGTGTGTCCAATAAGTTATTTTTATTGAATGAGTGACATATTTTTCCCAAGAGACATTAAGTAGTTTTTGAATTTCTTTAGCTAGGTGTTGCCTGAAAAACATGAGTTATAAGCGTATCCAATAAGTTAAATTTAGTGCAATAATGTAAATCATTTTGCTTTTTCATTTTAGTAAAATAAGCTATTTGAGTAAGTTGAAAACATTTGTTTCAACCAATGAATAAGGAGAGCATATCCTATTGAATTTGTAATTCGCAAGCCATGTTGCTTCTACTTCTTCAAGATGTTTTGCTTATAGCTTCTACTTCATCGATTTGGGTTTAGCCAAATGAATAACCTCAAATTGGATTTAGTGGATTACAATAACCTCTTTCCCATAAGTAAATAGGTGTTGCCTTAAAGGCAAGTGTTATAGAGTAACTCGTAAATTGAAATTAGCATACTATAATAAGTTCTTGCCCATGAGATAAAATAAATTTGTTATAAGGCTCCACAGTAGGTGTTGCCTCAAAGGCAAGAGTTTTAACGTGTTCGATAAATTATGCTTCGCCAGTGAATGTCATATCTTTCCCAAAAGGTATTAGTTATTTTCTCAAGCAATTTAAACATTAAACACCAATTCTATAGTGATTAATTTAAAAATATCAAAGTACATGAAGACAGTCAAATTAGCAGACTAAATGCTTGTTAAAGAAATTAACTCATATCAACTAAATATAAAATTTAATCAATAATCAAAGAAAATAGGTGTTTAATAGTATCCTACTCACTAAATTCATGTCTACACAAGACTTGCACAACCTTTTGCAAAATATAGTAATTCAAATTGCAATGAAATCATATGGATGAAGCATTGGACGTTATTTTTTGTTTATTTCGAAATCTTCTTAAATATGGATGAAACATTGGAGAGTAGTGAGAACTTATTCTATTGTGCCCAGTTCTTTTGTATCTCGAACATCTGAAATTACTCCTTGCAAGTTCTATTATTCCAGTACGTCTGGTTGTTTTTCTTCTCCTTAGTAGAACCTTCACATTCGGAGGATTTGTGATTAATTTCTTTAAACTATCCAGAATAATCCATGATGAAGTACTTCCTACCGATATAATTTCTCCCTCATAAGTTTTTAGCCAAGTTTGTCTTGTGAACCAATGCGAACAATAACTACTCTTGTTCAAATTTCTGTTATTTATAGCTGAAATGGCATTGATGCATGGTAGCTCGTCCATTTGAAACATAAAGCATTAATAAGTCCTACTCTTTAAGTCTACAACATATTCCTCTCCTTTTTTTACAATAAATTTTGTTGCATCAATAGAGTCTACCTGTAAAAAAAAAGCAAAAAACAGATGGATAAAACTAAGAACTAAGGTAAGAGTTTCACGCAGTTGGAATTCTTGCTGGACTTTTCATTTCATGAGCTAAATGTTGTCTCAAAGAACAGTTGTATAATATCTTATTAAGCAAACATATTCAAAAGAAAGGGAAAATACTTACTTTTAATTTCAAGCTAGCAGGAATCTTGTCAGTAACCTGTTGTTCCGCCCAATATGCGATGTCCTGGAATGTACCTTGTGCATCCATTTTTCTATTATAAAATCAATTCTGTAGCTTGTTTTGAATGTAATTAATCAAACCTAGTAATAACAACTCCCTTGCTTTTCTCAAGACAACATTCATGGACTCTACATTGTTTATCGTGAGCATATTGTACCTTCGGTTGGTATGAAATGAATGTGCCCATCTTTCGGGTGGTTCCTCTTTCAAGTATTCTGCAATAACTTTATCAACCTTTTCTATCTGATGCATGAAACTAACAAACTCGACGCGTTTGTGGACTATTGCTGCATTGTAGAGTAGTGACGAAACTACATCTGAAAAGTATCTTTATCTTAAATTTTATTCCTTGTGATAAATACATATCCTATGTTGGAACTCTAGATAAATATTTAAAATTGCATTTGCAATGGATGCGTGATAATCCGATAAAATAGATAGTTGTTCGCGTACTCCAAATATATTCTTTAACTGATGAAACAATTAGTTATAAGATTCATTATTTTCTGAGTTCGCAATCCCAAAAGCCAAAGGGAATATGTTGTTATTACCATTCTTTGATACTGCTATCACGAGGACACCAAAATATTTGGACTTCAAAAATATTGCATCTACCATAATTACTGGCCTACATTTCACCTATCCAGTGATCGAAGCCCCATATGCAAAAAATGCATACTTAAGCCTATATTGAGCAAAGAAATGTCAGTACTTACCTAAATCTTGCCGGTGAGGCAAGATCTATATACATTTTTACAAGGTAAGCACCACATAGAAAGTATAAATATTTGCCTCCCGGGGTTGGAGTTTCAATTTTCAGACAAATATTTGTAACAGTTGCTAGATTGTATACCTGTTCTCGTCTTCCCTCTCGATATTCATGTACGTGCCAAATTGTTTTTCTTTCGAAGATACAATGGCAATATTGTGTAGTTCTCTTCTGGAGTTCCTCTTATCACAACATAAGCTTATTGTATAGCACGCCACCCTTTGTGGTAGGATATTTTCATTCCATATCTCCTTCTCATTTTCTCTACCACAAATCTTGGTGTGATTACATTCTTCGAATCCCTTAAAAGCTCTAGCATGTAGTTACATATCACTTTTGATGTTGCATTCCTATGTTCAGATGTTATGAAGTCAATAGAGCAACTATGTTTCTTTTCATATTTGGTAACTTGAAAAAACAAAGAATCCTTTATACTTGAAACATGAAATCTCTAAGTGCAAGTGTCATCCAAACATCTCAACCAATATCTTGTTGTGCATGACTTGACAACCTTGAATTGTATATTATTTGAAATGACAATATTTGTCATACACTTCTTCAAGTGTTCTTTGTTGAGAAAAACATATTTCAGATTTATCTCACCTATAGTGGCATTCTCTTTCAAAATATCAATTTCAATGTCAACTACTTTCCTTTTTTTTTCCGCAGCCTTATAATATCGGATGACTGCCCCATTTGTTCAGTTATTATTATTGTGGGAGTGTAAAGTTGAATCACCATTTTATTATTATCAATACAATTGATTATCTGCCCCTCATTTTTTTGTTGAATACTACCTTAGTCTTCAATAAAATTTGTTGCCATTTCTGTGAAACACAAGTTCTCTTATATCGTAAATAGTTAAAAAAAGAATCAAATTCTAAAGCTAATACAAGCATATCTCAACAAACTGATGCATTCATCAATTGAGCATACTCAACATGACCATGAACAATATCTCAAAATATGTAATATAGTGGCTCTGCGCATTTCTTTTATTCAAAAAGTTCTTCGATGTTAGTAAATCATTTCAGAAGTTCCCCCACTGAATCATGAATGAATTACTTGCAATTCAGATTCATAGTGCTGCAATTCAAATCACCCGCACCCTTCTATTTATTACCAAGAGAAGTAACAAGACACAAAACTAAACTCTAAACAAAATAAATCACAAAAAAGATTAGAGGATATTGCCTTGAGATGAGATTAACTTCTTCTAAGTTGAGAACTTGTTCTTTTGAGTGAAGAAATTGTTCTTCTGATTGAAGAAGTTGCTCTGTTAAATTGAGAAGGAAGAAACGTGAAGTAGCGTAATGAAACAGGTGAGGGACAATTTTGTCTCAAAATAAAATTATAAAGAAATTGAGGGCATTTTTGCAAAGCCACCCTTAATTGGGTCATTTAATCAACACCATCCCCTAAAAGGGGTATTTGTGAACTTCTCCCCCAATTGTCATTCCTAATCTAAACTATGATTCAAACATTGAATTTTTTTGGCTACGCCAATGACAAGTTTATATATCAATTTATTAAGAGAAAATGGTAAAAAATGTCCTTAAACTATATGGAACAAAAATGCCCTTGATTTATATTTTGGTCCAAAAATACCCTTGTCATTGATACTTTGGTACAAAAATGCCCCTCTTGCTACCAAATAGGTCAGAACTGTCCTTCTCTCTCTCTTTCTCTCTCTCTCTCTCTCTCTCTCTCTCTATATATATATATATATATATATATATACATATATATATATTCTTTTTAAACATATTGTGATCCTAATAAGAATATTATTTTTAAAGAATCCTTTGCTTGTTTTTTTAAAATCACATTAACTAATAAAGATAAAAGAAAATAATTTTTTTCTTAATCTCATTCTATCAATTAAAATAGAACATCGTACCCCTGTAACAAATAATATATGTTATAAATATAAAATCATAGTAAACTCAACATTAATTTTTATTTAATACTTTGATCCAAAAATGCCCTTATTGTTACCAAATGGATCAGAAATGTCCTTCTCTAAATATATATATATATATATATATATATATATATATATTTTTTTTTTTTTAAACATATGTGATCCTAATAAAAATATTATTTTTAAAGAATTATTTTCTTGTTTTTTAAAAAAAAATTACATTAACTAATAAAAATGCAAGAAAATAATTTTTTTGTTAATCTCATTTACCAATGAAAATAGAACTTCATACCCCTGTAACAAATAATATATGTCATAAATATAAGATCATAGTAAACACACTATTAAGTTTTATTTAGATAACGATAAAAATAGTAATTATAATAAAGTAAAAAAAATATTTTTTATTTTTTTCTCGAATTGAAGTAGAATAAATATTTTCTAGTTAAAAATATTATTCAAAAAATAATTTATTTAAAAATAAAATAAATAATAAATTTATTTTAAAAAGGGCATTTTTGACCAATTAAATTATAATAAGGGTATTTTTGGACCAAAGTACTAACAATAAGGACATTTTTGGACCAAACTATAAATGAAGGACATTTTTGTTCCTTTCATATAGTTTAAGGGAATTTTTGACCCTTTTCTCATTTACTAATAAATGAGAAACAACCCTAGCTTCGTTATTGTTTTTGATATTTAGATTAACTGTTAATTTACATTGATGTAGTTTCCGGTTAAAATTCTCTAAATCAAAAACTTTTTTGGATTGTTAGTAATATTCTAATCGAGTGTTTTAATTTTTCAGGTGTAACTATTTTGTGATATTGGTGTTTGATAAATTTATTGGAAGAACTTGATTTTTCACTAAACTTCTAGATTCTTTTTCTCGAAGCTTAGTTTGGTCCGATCATGACTGTATAATTTATCAGTATAATTTTAAATACCCATTTGATATAAACTTTTCATCCTCATGATCTCTCCATCTAAAGAAGTTAAATTGATCCGCTAAAATGATTTCTTTTCCAATTTTTTATGAATAGCTTGTTAGCTATGTGATCAACTTTGTGGCCTAGTAGTTAGTTTGTTGAGGTTGTTTAGAAGTCAATAAGTTGTTTCCTAGTCTTTAGGTGCAACCATGTTTTAAATTCAGATTTCTTAGGAGAGTAAACGTGTTGTTTTAGTTACGAAGTTTTCTATTTAAGGACTCTTGTAACATTGTATTTTAATATATCAAATAACAAAGAACTTCATCTGATTACTTTCATTTTTTTGCTGTGTAACTTCTGTCATTTGGTATCAGAGCCAAATATTTTTCTTTGTTTGGAGTACTATTGCAGCATAAAAAGATGACTTCTGAAAATTTTGTTCAGGCTGCTATTCTGCGCTTTGATGGTCATTACGACCATTGGAGCATGTTGATGGAGAACTTTCTTATGTCCAACGAGTTTTGACCAGTTGTTAGTATTGGCGTGCCAGAGCTAGCAACTGATACTGCCATGTCAGAAGTACAAAAGGTAGAGTTGGACAGTCTAAGGATAAAGGATTTCAAGACGAAGAATTACCTTTTTCAAGCTATTGATAGTTCAATACTAGAAACCATTCTTTGCAAGGATACTTTTAAAGAAACATGGGATTCCATAAAGAAAAAGTATCAAGGAATAACGATGGCGAAACGAGTACAACTTTAAACACTCTGTGGTGAGTTCGAGACTTTGCGTATGAAAGTTGGTGAATCGATAATGGATTATTTCTCTAGGACTCTATCTATCGCAAATAAAATGCGAATTCATGGCAAAAGATCAGAAGATGTTACCATTATTGAGAAAATACTTTGCTTAATGTCAGCAAAGTTCAACTATATTGTTTGCTCAATTGAAGAATCCAAAGATATCAATACCCTTTCTATTGATGAGTTGCAAGGATCTTTGTTGGTTCATGAGTAGAAAATCAATCTGCAAGATAAAGATGAAGTAGCATTGAAGGCGATGTCTTCCTCGAAAGGAACAGATCAAGGAAAGCCAAATGGAAGGGAAAAAATTGGCAGCACAAAAAGGAGAAGAGCAAAGCAACCGATTCTCTATAAAAGGAAAAGAGACGTGATAAGTCTCAAGTCGAATGCTATTGATACCGTCATTTTTGACACTATCGATCTGAGTGTTATACCAATTTAAATAAGAATCGCGGTGGTAGATCTAATTTTTCAAAGACAAAGAAAGATGGGGAAACGAAGGAGGAAGAAGAGGAGGTTTCACTTTTGATGGCATATACTTTCAAAGAGAACGTTTTCACTAATATATGGTATCTTGATATCGGTTGCAATAAGCACATGTGTGGGCAGAAGGAGGCATTCTCAAAATTGGATAAAACTCTTCAAGATTCTGTGAGATTTGGTGGTCACTGCCATGGGAAAAGGGAAGGTACAAGTTTCAACTAAAAACAACTCTATTCATACCATAAATGATGTATTTTATGTCCCTGTGTTGAAAACAAATTTATAAAATGTTGAGCAGCTTCAAGAAAAGGGATATGAACTTAATATCAAAGGCAGATTTTGTAAGATACCAGATTCTCATTTCGGATTAATTGACCAGATTAACATGTAATCAAATAGCTTGTTCCCTTTATATCTTCACAACTCCATAAATTCTTGTCTTTCTGCAAAAGTAAAAAAGGATGCCTGGAAGTGCCATTTTCGTTATGGACATTTAAATTTTGGAAGCTTGAAGTTCTTAAAGAAAAAATAGTTGGTGTTAGGTCTTTCACAACTTGAATCTCCCGATGAAGTATGTGAAAAGTGTGCAGTTAGCAAGCAACACCGTGAGCCATTTCCAACAGGTAAGTCTTGAAAGGCAAAAAAGGTGTTGGAGTTGGTGCACTCAAATATTTGTGGTCCGATAAGTCCTACATCTAATGGAGGTAAAAGCTATTTCATTAGATTCATTGATGATTATAGTAGAAATACTTGGGTGTGTTTCCTAAATAAAAAATCTGAAGTATTTGAAACTTTTAAGAAGTTTAAGTCCTTGCTAAAAATGAAGTTGGTTGTCAAATTAAGTGCTTGTGAACTTATCGAGGTGGCGAATACAACTCACAAGAATTTGTAGAATTTTGTGAGAAGTATGGAATTAAAAAGCAACTTATAGCAACCTATATACCTCAATAGAATGGTGTGTGTAAAAGAAAAAAATCACACAATTCTTGACATGGTGCGTAGTCTTTTGAAGAGAAGTGGTTTACCAAGAGAATTTTGGGCAGAAGTTGTTCGTTGGAAAATTCATATATTGAATAGATGTCCTACCAACTCTATTCAAAATATGACATCTCATGAAGCATGGAGCAGGCAAAAATCAAATGTTGAGTATTTTTGGATGTTTGGATGTATATATGCACACATTCCAGATGTTGCGAGGAAGAAGTTGGATGATAAAGGTCAGAAATGCATTTTTCTTGGTCTTAGTGACGAATCAAAAGCTTATCGCTTGTTCAATCCTATTATCAAAAAAATTGTTATTAGCCAAGATGTTATTTTTGATGAAGAAACAACTTGAAATTAGAGCAATAATAATTCATTTCAACAAATTCTATTTTCTAATGAAAAAGAAGAAAAAGAATCAGAGCCACCACAAGAGAATAGTTCATAGGGAAGTCCAACAGTACACGATGATAAAGGTATTGAACATGAATCAGGTGATGCTGAGTTCCACAATGAACGTCCTCAACGTAGCAGAGGTGTACCGAGCTGGATGCAAAATTATGAGGTACATAAAATTAGAAAATCTAGAAATATAGTCAATCATTTTTCTTGATTTTCAGATTGTGATCCTATATCTTTTACTGATGACGTCAAAGATTCAAAGTGGCAGCAATCGATGGATGAGGAGATTAGATCAATTAAAAAAATGATGTCCGGGAGTTGATAAATCTTCTAGAAGATTAGAAAATCATCGGTGTCAAACAGATTTGCAAAACAAAGTTTAAGGAAAACAGATAAGTCGATAAGTTCAAAGCTCACTTAGTAGAAAAAGACTATAAGCAAGAATATGGTGTTGACTACGTAGAAGTGTTTGCTCCTGTTGCTCGGTTAGATACCATCAGTTTGGTGATTGCTTTGTCTGCTCAGAATGCTTGGAACATCTTTCAAAATTTTCCTTACTACATGGTGAAATTTAAGAAAAGAAATATGTGCATGATATTCTGGACAGATTCCAGTTGAAAAATTAGAACTCTGTGAGCACACCAATGGAGAAGGGTTTGAAGCTTGTAAAAGAACCTGAAATTAGAAAAGTGACAACACTTTGTACAAGCAAATAGTGAGAAGCTTGATGTATTTGATAGCAACAAGGCATGATATTATGCACACTGTAAGCCTCATTAGTATGTTCATAGAAAGTCCAAAAAAATGCATTTACAATCTGCCAAGAGAGTCTTGCGATACTTGGAGGGTTCCAATGACTTTGAAATTTTTTTTCGGATGAAAGAAGCAGGAGATTTGGTTGTTAGCACAGATAGCGACTATGCTGGGAAGTCTTGAAGACAGAAAAGCACATCAAGATATATTTTTATGTTGGGGTCTGGAGCTATTTCTTGGTCTTCAAAAAAATAATCTATTGTTACTTTGTTGACTACCAAGGCAAAGTATGTTGCTACAACGTCATGTGCTTTTCAAGCTGTTTGGCTGAGAATTATTTTTGAAGAACTTCATTTTAAGTAGGAAAGACCAATACTAATTTATTGTGACAGTACTTTGATGATTAATCTTTCGAAGAATCTAGTTGAATATGGACGAAGTAAACATATATATGTGAAGTATCATTTCTTGCATGACCTGGCTAAGGATGCAAGTATCAACCTTATTTATTACAGAAGTGAAGAGCAGGTCGCAGACATGTTCACAAAGCCCTTAAAATCAGTGTCATTCCTCAAGCTATATGACCAACTTGGTGTTTACAAATTAAACTGAAAGATGTTTCAGTTTAAGGGAGAGAATGTTAGCTACGTGATCAACTTTGTGGTCTAGTAGTTAGTTTGTTAAGGTTTTTTAGGAGTCAATAAGTTGTTTCCTAGTCTTTAGGTGCAACCAGTATTTAGATTTCTTAGGAGAGTAAACGTGTTGTTTAGTTACAAAATTTTCTATTTAAGGACTCTTGTAACAACATATTTTAATATATCAAATAACAAAGCACTTTGCTTTATTACTTTCATTTTTTTCTGCGTAACTTCTATCATAGCTAAGTCACATTTCAAATTATGTGTCAAATTGAGATTTTTGTATCAAGACTGCAACTCATATGTTCTAACTTGAATTTTTTTTATGTGTTTTGTGTGTTTTCTATTTTTTAATTTGTTTTCTTATTATTTTTCTCTTTGTTACTACCATAATGTGATTATCACTTTAAATGTCTCGATGAGAGTTCTATTCTGATGTACACACTATTACAACAATATTTATTCAATTTTAATGATGTACTTGCACAATATAATTTTGCTTTAATTTTTTTTAGGCAATGGAGGATAGACAACAATTATTATATGTTTTTGTTACTACCATAATGTGATTATCACTTTAAATGTCTCAATGAGAGTTCTATTCAGATGTACACACTATTACAATAATATTTATTCAATTTTAATGATGTACTTGCACAATATAATTTTGTTTAGATTTTTTTTAGGCAATGGAGGATAGACAACAATTATTATATGTTTTGTGTGGCTAAAATCAAGATTGGTAACATTCTTATTCACAAATTTTAAGGAATTTACCTGTCTTTTCATTTTTCTTTATTTGACTTTGAACTGTTCAGGTTAAGAAGTAAAAAAAAAAGGTAATAGATTGAGTGTTGGCCAAGTGGCAAGTGAGGTTGATTTTGAATTAAGTCAAAATATTTCAAGTTTTACATGTTCAATTTTTGGATGGTTTTTTAATCACTAGGGCATTGTCAACCTTTTTCACTGTTCTATTTTTCTCGGTTTCTGCATAAAGTTTTTTTTATCTCCCTGTTTATTGATTCTTATTTAGTCAATATCAATGGAGCAAATCACTCTTATCTGGCCTCAATTTCGGTGTTTGCTATTTAATGTTTCTCTTTTGTTTGCAGACAATCCTTTTTTTATAGCAGTTGGAAAATGTCATGCAAGTATTAGTCATGGATAATGTAGAAGGTTAGTAGGTAGTTGAGAGTTGATTTTTTTTGAAGAGATTCGAGTTGGGAGCCCCTGAGCTTATTTTGAAGCCAAGTCATGAAAGGATTGCACCTAGTGAGTATTTGGAAGTGTAATGACCTGGTTGGTCATTTTTGAGCTTATCTGTGAAAATTAACGTTTTACTCTTCATAGGTTGCTTTGGTCCTATTTTAAACTAATTGCATTGTTGGAACTGAAATCCTGAGTTTTAAAAATGAAAAATATGAGCTTTGACATTTTTAGAAGCTTAAGTTGTTAAAAAAGTGAGTTTTTATACCATTTTGAGTTTCGAGTGTCAGCAAAGATCTATCAATTCCATTAGCTTCGGAGCGTCGAAACTGGTCTATGAAAAGTTATAGAATTGAGTTTGAAGTTAAAATGAGGTTTTTAGGCCTAAAGTTATGTTTTGAGTTGTTTCCAAAACCAAAGTTTTTTGAAAGCTCAGATCGAAATTTCGACAATTCCAGTAGTTCTAAATGGTGAAACTGACGCTAGAAATAGTTTTGAAATATTTTTTTGGAGTTGCCGAGGGCAGTTTTTGTATTTGAAGTTTTAAACTAGTTTATACGAGTTGTATTGGTAAATATGCGAGGAGGCCCTGAAATCAATTTCTAATAATTTCGTTGAGTCTAGATCACTGTTTTTGGTATGGATACATATTTGGTTTGTGAAATTCTGAATGAGTTTCGAGGGTTCGTTCCGAGTTGGAAATTGGACAAGGCATTGTTGTTATATATGATATCTGGTGCAGGCACATCTGTTCTCCGCATTCGCAGAGATCTAGGTAATTTTGTCCTCTGCGTTCGCGGAACACTTGTGTGTGTGGCCCCTTCTGTTTACTCTTGCGTTCGCGGGTTGGTCTCCGTGATCGCGGAGGTCATTTTGGTCAACCCTCTCCACGTTTGCAGAACCCACCAGCGTTCGTGGAGTGCTTTTCATAACTGAGTTGTTTAAAATTCGTAAGTCACCATTTTTACTCCATTTTAGAATTTCAAAGCTTGTTGGGCGATTTTGAAGGAAGATTTTTGAAGGATTTTGTTGGGTAAGTATTTCTAACACTCTTTTAATTATTTTTCATAAGTTATATCTTGATTTTGTTTTAAATTTCATGATTTTGAATGTCCAAAATTGGGGAACTTTAGACCATGATTTCCAAACTTTAAATGTTGTCTTCTCATTCATCTTAAGCCCGATTTTAGTGGGATTTTCACCCGTGAACTTCATTTTTCGCGTAGAACTTTATTTTAAAGTTAATTTCTAGATTTGAGAACTTTTGATTTTTGCCCTAAATTTGACCATTTTGTCCTTAAGCCTAATTCTTGCTAATATAAGTATCAAAATGCCCCTCTTAATGCGTAATATCTATTGTTGATGGTGGTTGATCGATTCGTGGATCATTTGAAGGATTGAGTTAATTGAAAGCTTGTCCGAGTATGATTTTGACTAACCTTTTTGGGACTGAATTTGAGTTATTGATCATGTTTACGTGGTAATTGTGAGATCTAGAATGATCATGAGCAAATAGATTGATATGTTGGATTATTGATGGAAATATGATCTCGGTTAGACCGTATTTGAGTAAATTGTGAACCTATGGATTATATTGTGATGAGATCTTTAGAATTGAGATAACTTGAGATATTAAATGTGATATTATGAGACTTGTGATACCAATTGGGTAATTGTGATAATTTGATGGTTTAGGAGGTATTTTTGAGGATCATGAGTATATTTTGGGACGAGTAAAGTCTGATATTGTTGACATACTTGCATATTTGGGACGAGTGAGGTCCGATATTATTGATATATTTGTATATTTGGGACAAGTGAGGTCCGATATTATTCATATTCTTGGTTATTGATATAATTATGGTGATTTGAGACATGTTGGTAATTTGAGCACTAGTTGCAACCCTTGATTTTATTCTATATGACTATTTGAGACTCATGTATCAGTATTCTTATTATGATGTTATTATATATACATGCATATCTGAATTGTATCATTGATTTGTATTTATTTCACGTTGCATTGTACCATCCCTTGACCTGAGTAGGTGGCAATGTTGAGATTTTGTGATACCCCTTTACCACAGACAAGTGGCAAGGTTGAGACTTTGTGATACCACTTGACCATGGGCAGGTAGCAAGGTTGAGACATTATGATATTCCTTGACAACGGGCAGGTAGCAAGGTTGTGACATTGTGATATTCCTTGACCACGGGCAGGTGGCAAGGTTATGAGACACTTAGCATATTGTTTGATGAGTTCCATGCATTGTGTTCATATCTCTCATTATATTGTACCATTGGTAGATGTGGAGGCCTTATCTTACCTTTATGCATATCTTATTGTGCACTAACCTTTTTGGATGCAGGTGATAGTATTCTTCGTTATTACATACTTGTTCGATTTCTTTTACTCAATCGGTTGAATCTACTGGGTATATTTCGGTGTACTCACCCCTACTTTATTTTCTCCCAGTTGATCGAGCACAGGGACCCACACATGGTAGTTGATTCACTCTAGTTGAGCTTTTCTGCATCCATCCAGATCTTAGTGATGAGACTCAGACTTCGAGTCGCCGTGGATCTTTGGGATTTATTTTTTTGCTTCTTTTCAAACTATGTATCAAATTTTATGAGACTACTTTGTATCTTATTTTGAGATAGTTGTATTTACTCTTCCGCACTATTTAGATGCTTTTGTACTCATGACTCTAGGTTTTGGGATTGTTATGTTATGTTGTGATGGTTTCTGCTTTATTTCATTCTTCTTTAGTCGCGATTCAATTTTGGATCATGATAAAAATGCTTCCACTATCTTAATTTTCCCGTAATGTTGCTTGTATATATATAAGTATATCTTCATACATAAATCGACTTACTATCATTTAGTTATTTTCTCTTCTACCATTTCGTGGGATATGCTTCTGCAGCTACAAAAGCAATATTTGATGTAGGTGAGTTGGGGAGAATTGAAAATTTCTACTTAGTAAGTTTTATGTGTCTAAACATTGCCTGTCTGAATACTAGGATCAACATCAAGTAGATATGATGTAGCAAAAAAGCTTTTCTCACCCCACTTATTACTTCACCCCTACTTATTACTTCAAATAAAGGTATGTCTGTCTTTGCTAAGCCAGTATAGTATCTAACTTAATTTGTTCATAACAATAATTATACTTTATCATCACACGTAAAAAAAGGATTAGAAATGAATTTACAGAATGGTAGTTGCTTGTCAAAGGAAGACTTTGCACTGCCTAACAAGGTTAGTGAGCTTTCTTTCCATGTCTATTCATCCAATCAAATAGACTAGTTACTTCTTTTAAAGTTGATACAAATGCTTAATTTGAGGGTGATAGAAATGATGGATGATTACACTGCATGAATGGAAATTGATCTTGCAAAATATTTTTAAATTTGCTGGTATGATTCAGCTCTTAATTTTAAAAGTTCAATGACCTAGACATGAATTTTGCAATAAAAAAATGAAGTTTCATATTGTAGGTGTTGTATAGTTAATAGAGCAAGTTAGCTTCATGTTCTCTATGAATTAAAAAAATCGAATATGATAACGGATTTACATGTTCTATAGTGTTATTTAGTAGAAATAGGTTGTCTCTTCTTTCAAACGTAACTATCACCTGAATAAAAATTGTCACCTGAACAATTATTAAGATAGTAACTTAAATTATCTGGAATTCCAGAAAGATATATGAATTTGGTATAACTGGTAATATCTTGTAAGTTATCTGTTGATTTCTTGATTTTCTTTTGGGTGGGTTTGGACACAGGATAGCTTCCCAACTTCTTGCTGGTAAAATAATTGGTTATTTATGGAGTTGGTGACTAATCGTATTGAAAATATATTTTTAAATAATGGTTTTACAGCAAAAAAGTACTCTTAGTGATAATTAGTATACAATAGTGGTAATAGTGGGGTAAGTGGGCGGATATCCAATATTTTTATTAGTCATTATTCTTATTTTAGTAATTCTAACTCTAACTCTATATTTCATCATTTTCATACTCTTTATATCTCTCATTTTCTATTTCTTCTAATTCTTTAAGCCATTCCTGATTAAATTTGTTCATTGTTTCTTCTTCATAGTCTAATATTTTTTGCCATATATTTCTTCTTAAATCTTCTATAGATAATTCTCTAAATAGGTAGAAAATTAATATCTTATAATTATCTAACATATCTCCTAATATGTAAGTTATCATGGTTTAAATATTTTGACATAATGTTCTTTAGCTTGGGTTTTTAATTTTATTATTTCTTTTATATTGTTCTGTAAATATTCTAAATATTCTACA
>JBCEWC010011234.1:0-16893 GCA_038996855.1 Solanum aculeatissimum | reverse complement strand
TTTTTTAAAAAAAAAATTATAATATGTGGTGTTGTAACTTTGGGTTTTAAAGAGTTTTCGCAGAATTTATGAAATCCCCCCTCCCCCCCCCCCCCCCCCCAAACCTTAAATATTTTTCTAGATAAATCTTATTTATCCATTTTTTGTCTAAATAAGCTAAGGGTTAACGAACTTATGATTTAGACCTTCCAAGTTTTATAATAACTATGGAGTAGCTGTTAGTTAAATGAAGGGAGTTTCATTTTAGAAAAATAATGACAACTATAGTCATTTGCAGGGTAAAGAATTTTAATTATCAACCAACTGCAGTTGTGATTACTTAAAAGAAAGCCATTACGAAAGGAAAATAAAACCACACGTTAAATAAATAAAACCCACATAACGGAGACAATCACTGTAATGATACCCCCCAAAGTCAACAAATGTTATTGGAGAGAAACATAATGTAAATGGGTTGGTTTGAATTATTAGCAAATTAATAATTCTAATAAACTTTTAAGTTTTGGTTGTGATAATGACTAATAGTAATTGCGGCGTCAATATTTTAAGTAAGAACTTGCCCCAGTTTTTTTCTAGAAATAAACTACAGGAAACAGCTCTTTTCTTGTTCAAAGGAAGTTGGTGACCACAATCTTCAAAAGATAAACAATTTTGGGGTGCAAAAAAAGAATACATTAGACCTGCCGGCCACCGCTTTAAGTAAATTTTAATTTTTAGTCCTTATGGTTTCTAATAAAGTACATCTAACTTTAGTTCCTTGAAATTTCTACTTTTTAATCCCCTTGCTTATGAGTTTCCCAAATTTTCAGAATTACTAAATGTTTCATCATTTAATGATGTTAATGTGAAGTTTAGATGATTTGACAAACTCTGCGATGAGACCTGATCTCATTCTACCGCTAGCAATGGTACTGAGTTAATATGATTGAAGTGACATCTGGTATGGTACACTGCTAGTAACAAACTTTTGTTGGTGCTCAAGTATTGTAAGGTGAACAGGTCTATTGGCCAATAATATTGCTCCGAGTAAAGGTGGTCCCAAACATATGGTCATTTTAATATCAGGTGTTCATTTATTGGTTATCCGATCTGAGAAAAATCATCTCTCCACAACGAAACAAGGATATACTCTTCTGGAAATACAAATGATGAATAGCCATGACTATCAAATTTTCAAGAACTTCATCTAGTTGTATTTAGTTTTATTTCTATGTGCTATTTGATGTAAATTATGTCTTGATTTATAATGGAACCTGATGTCTTAATTTTGAGTTGGTTTCTCTTATGGTTGATCCATAACTAAAGTTAGCTAGAATGGGAGAGTGAAGTCTAATTACAGATCTAAGTAGATTAGTTTAGTGAGCAGCTTAGTTGAAGAGGGTTGCATTATCTTTGTTAAGGGGAATGGATTAAGAGGTTAATCTTGGGATTGCAAGATGTTGTAATCACCCTTGCTCCTTGAAGTTGGTGAAATCGTGTTTAAATCTTATGTGACATGAGGTCGTGATTGTTTCTCTCTTAAGCAAGAAGTTTTTCCACTTAAAATTCTTGTGTCTCTGTTTTCTATCTCTCTTAGTTTCTGTAATAAGGGACCTGGTCCCTTACTGTAGTGGACGCGTGGAGCCCTTCAAATACTCATGTATTATGCTAAATTTGTATTGATATACTCCTAAAATTAGTCCAAATATATAACATATTCTCTACATATTTAAAGTGATCAAGTGATCAAAGCACGTATATTAATTAACTGAAGACTAATGTGTTGATTTATAATATGTATAAGATCAAAATTTCAATTTACAAATAGCTAATATAAGTGGTATTATCCTTTTCTAATAATAGGTATGCATTAGGAAATCTTCATGAAGATGCACCATGGATTTGGAGAACTTGTTAAATTCATTCAAAGATACGTAATGATAATGATAAATATTCATTAATTATAAAATTTGGAAACTTACAAGTCTTAAAAAATGTACGGATATCCACAAATTAGATACATATCTTTTCAGTTCATGAAAATATGTTAAGAATGGATAATGCCCTTTCAAGTTTTACTTCTAAGCTTTAATAAAAACATGGGTGATGGGACAACAAAATAAGGTGATTAATTAATTATGACGTGATAAATACTTCATACCTAATTTATAATAAAATATGAAGCAGGGGGTATGAGGTCAAAGTTTCTTTTGGAAAAAGAATTTAATGACCGAGTAATCATTTTAATACTATTTTTCTGAGCAAAAGAGCGTGACTTCGTGCTACATTTTGATCGTACATTTTAAGACCTAATGAAGTAAGAAAGATGGTAGCCATTTGCAATGCTCAGTGGCATCAAGTGTTGAGACCCATAATCAATTAATTGCTTTCTAAATTATGAGATTCTAATTTCCAAAAATATATAATATCGGTGATTTTTTATACGTATAATCAATCCAGGTGGATATAGGCTGATTTAGTATATCATCATCAATGAAAAAAATCGAAAAATATGTGATCTAAAACAAATTATAAATATTTATGTGGGCATAATTGGAGAATGTGAAATGAGAAATTTCAAATAATATCATTTCTAAATAATTAAAGATTATATTTTTGAGGACAGACTAAATCTCCAAAAATGTATTATAAAAATTGTACTTCCTCTGTTCATTTTTCCTTGTCTATTACTTCTTTAAAATGTAGCTCCTTTTTCACAATTCTAATTTTAAAAATGAAGAGATAAAATATTATTTTATACTTTCTCCATCTCAAATTCTCAATTGGTATGAGGTAGTACTTGACACGAAGTTTAAGAAAGAACGAAAGAATTTTGAAATATGTGATGTAAAATAAGTGATAGATGTTTGCAGGGGCAAATTTATGCATATTTTTTGGGTCACGAGAATTCGTGGTCATCCAACTAAATTCAATATTTTACTTGTATATAATTTTTAAAGTATATATTAAATATTAGGTAAAGTGACTCATTCTTAAAATGACAAGTTGGTTTACTGGTCCAAGGTGTCTTTTCTAGCATGAAGGTTGGGGTTCGATCTCAGTTGACCTCACCAACAGAGGGAGTATCTATCTTTCCTTTACATAAAGTACTATTTCATTTCTCAATATTTAGATGATTTATACTAATAACTAGAAATAATATACTTCCTTCAACTTTTTTTTTTTTTTTAGTCAGTCTCCAAAAAGAATGTCATATTTTAATATTTAGTAACACTTTAATTTTAAAATATCTACGATTGTTTGACAAATCTAAAATGAATAAATAAACATGAACCGAGTACATATTATAACTCAAAGGGTAATACTTAGAGAATAGTGAAGTCGTGTCTTCCCACCGGTACGCGTAAAATACTCGGGTTCAAAATTGAACCGCTACGGCCAGCAAAAGACGTGAGTAAATACAGTCTACAGGCAATTCCTCCATAACTGGAGCAGGTTTGGCCGAGGGATGGTCAAAAAGTTAATACGTACTCGCCAATTATCCATCAAAAATCTATTTTATTTCCATTGAATTTTATTAAGAGAGAGAAATTTGAAGTTTCTATGCATCCTCCAAACTTTTCACACGTGCCTAATACTTGCTAATATTTTATCTTGTATTTCCAAGAGCAATAATTATAGACAGTGAGAACACAATATTTAATTGATTTTTCAATCTATTTCCTCTTTTCTTTTACAATCTTTCCAGTCAACACAACAATTCAAGAAAGTACAAGTATAAAAACACAAGATCGAATTCTTGACAGACAGACAACATCTGAAACCAAAAGCCCAAGGTAATCTTTGATCTCCTCAACTTTCAAGATACTAATTGTGGTTTTGGAATATACATCTAGTTTAAGATATATACATCTCAAGAATGGATATTTCATCAGCTACATGGTGGTCTGAAATGGTAAGACAAAATAATACTCATTAATAGCTAGTCTCTTTTTTTTTTTTTTGCGTAGTAATTAACATTTTATTTGACAAATACAGGATGTTATGAATATCAATGATCTTCAATACATTGACGATTTTCCTTTCAATAATGACCCCTTTATTACCTCTTGCACCAATGATAATATTCAATCTTCCCAGGCTGCTGGAATATTTGAAGAGAATCCAAATTTTTGCAATTCAACAAACTCAATTTACCAAAATACTGCCTCTTTTTCTCCTCCGCCTTCTTCGTCTCCCAGTGTCATTTCCTTCTCCAACTCCAATTCACCATCAGCCACTACTACTACCGCGGCCCAAAACAACTTCAGAAATTTGAACAGTACATCTGTCAAGACTGAGGTTCCATCAGGAACTACTATAAACTTCTCCTCATCAAATATTTCTCCGGATTCTGATTCCGATGATAGTAAGCAACTATTACAGGCCATGGGGTTTGGCGGTGGTGATATTACTCAGACGAAGAAGATGAGTTATAGTAGAACGCCTTTGCAGGCCCAAGATCATGTTCTAGCTGAAAGAAAGAGAAGAGAACGACTCACACAATACTTCGTAACTTTGTCTACCCTCATCCCTAACCTAAAGAAGGTAATTAATACTCCTAATTTTTTTTTAAATCTCTTTAGTCAGTTTATGTTACTATTAGCTCTTTCTAGCAAAATCACTCAAAAGTCAACCACGATTATTATAACTAAACAAAAATAAGATGGAATGAAAAACAAGGCATATATATGTGACACCAATTAATAATTAATTAGCAACAATTTTTAGTTATGTTAATGTTAGAACATTTAATTTGAACCTTATATTTTTAGGAGTCTTTTAGGTCTTAGAGTAAAGATTAATAAGTCAGTAGAAAATATAAGGTATTTCCGGTGTTAGATGAGCCTAATATAATTATTTAGGTCTAGCAGCATTATCAATGAGAGTTTTATATAGTTAATCCCAACTTGCATGCATGCTCTTGATTAAACTAAAGAGTAATTGTTGTTGAATAGATACTGCAAAATCTTGAGATGTGTAATGTGCTTTAACTTTTTTAAAGAAAACAATCTTAATTTAGGGCATCACATCTTCCCTCCACTTTGTTTGTGAAAATATTCTACATAAAATTCTAAAATAACATGTGTTCCTTGAGATTGATTATATTTGTTTTGGGTGTTTGTTGATCTCTAACAGTTGGACAAGGCATCAATACTTGAAGATGCAATTAAATATATAAAACAACTTGAAGAGCAAGTAAAATGCCTCGATGAAGAAGCTAATAACAAGGAACCAGTTAAGAGAAGCCGTGTGCTCTCAAATTATGACAATTTTTCAACTTGTGATGAAAATTACAACAAATCAGTCCCAGATATTGAAGTTAGAGTTTCAGATGGAAATGTCCTGATTAGAGTTTGTTGCAAAAAGCAATCCAGAATAATAAAGGAAATATTCAGCCAAGTAGAAATGTTTAATCTCACTATTACTAGTAGCAGTGCCATCCCCTTTGGCTATAATACAACTCACATAACTATTGTTGCTAAGGTACTAAACAAAAATCTTTTGAAATTTATAGCTAGTTCTAATTACTCTAATAATTCCATTATTTTGCTAATTTGACCAAAATTTTTGAAACAGATGGACCATCAGCTTAACATGACAACAGAATATGTCGCGAATAAAATACGTTCGTCCATAATGAAGCTTATCAATAGCCATGAAGAAGCCAATACTCTAGTTGCATAGAGCAGAATTTCAAGATTTCAGAAGATAATTTTCTGCTATTTAAGTTACAGTGTTGATTTAGAATGTAAGAGGGGGTTTCATGACTTGGTTTTAGGGTAAAAGGTTTTCATTATTGTGGAGTGAGGCTTTGGTTTTTTTTTTTTCGGGTCACAAAGTTGGGATCCGTTTTACAATAGCCCCAGTTGATGCAAAATGAGGCTGGCTCCCTATTTTTTGACAAGTCATGGAGTTCCACTAAGTGGTCCTTTTCTTGTTCTCCTTTCGGGGATCACTTTTGCTTTGTTTTTCTCTAGTTTTGTTTTTGGGCTTTAAGTACCTAATTTTTGGCCTTCTGTTGTATACTAAGGAATTATGTTGATGCTGTAATAAATAGATGTTTATTGGAGTTAATTTATGTGGAAACCCTTTTCGTCCCTAAATTGTGTTATTCTTTCTTGTAATTTCTTAAACAACACATAAAAATTTCTAAATACGAGTCACGTTCTCCTCAATCCTAGCTATAAAGTTCATATTTTGCACACTCAAAGAGGAATTAATTAAAGACAAATTTCTTAGATGTACTCTTCTATCGTGCTAACAACAATGTTGTTCCTATGGAGTTTCAATATAATCATACACACCTTACACCGCCTGAAACTCTGTTGCTAAAAAAATTCTCACTTGATAGGTACACAGTGGCAAAATTATGTTATGGTAATGACCTTATTTTCAACGTGAAATAGCGGAAATAGAACTTTCTATGCTTCTTTCAATAACTCTCGAAAGAAGTCAAAGATTTTATTCAACCAGATAAGTGATGATTTTCCTCGATAAAAAAGGAGATATGGTAAGTCTAATTTCATCGTTAGTCAAGCCTTTTTCTTACTTATCTGAAATGATTCTTAGGCTAATCCTTTCCTCTGGAAAGTTTTTGTTAGAGGTCAGATCCATGTCCTCCTCCAACTTTGTACACTTTTTGAATTAATGAACATAGTAAGGATCAAGTCCAACCTCCCACATCAATAGCTCACAACTAATTGGCGATGTTTTACAATTTATTTTGTATTTTCTAGGCAGCTTACATATTTGTACAAAATTAGTTTTTTTGACTTAGTGTCACTAATTTCGTCATGACGCAAGTGTTAGAAAATAAAATTTTATGATATTGATTTTTACAAGAAATTTTTTTTGTGACCGTCCATGAAATTAATCCCAATAATACCCCATTGTTTAAATATTAAAATTATAAGGCATGAATAATTTAGGGAAACTTTTATTTATTCTATCCTAAAAGTATATACTATAGTCTTAACTTCATGAAGCTCTTTTTCCATTTGACTAAAACGTTGTCCTAATTAGAACATCAAATCATAAATTTGATAAAAAAGTTTCAACTTCTTCTTTTACTTGAATCAAATAAAGGAAGAAATATAAATCCAAAGTTTGAAAAGTACTAGTGGTAGAAAAAACAAACATAATGAACTATCATCACCTTTTAGTAGTAATAGAGAAGACTTGGAATTCCTTAGCACCCTGTACTTGAAAATCAACTCACTTGATGCTTTACATTTATTTAATTTTTAATCACATTCCCTGTTCATTTAATTTGCTTTGTTTGGACGGTTAATGCATCATTGTGGAATAAGAATCCTTTTTGGTCTCATAGTCCAACAACTTGAGAAAATAAGAATTTATTCATTTCAATCTTCATTTAGGGATGTTGGAAATTCTAGAAATTATTAAGTACCATTAAGTAATTATATAATTTAGTTTTTATGATATGCATGTTTAATTTATTATTCCATAACATAATTACTGGTTGTACAAATAGAATGTCTTCATTAAGAGTTAGAAAGTTGTGTAATACTCTCTTTCCGTTTATTAAAATGGGAGAAGAGGATAGTTACAAGATGGGGAATTAAACTCTTATCAATTTAAGTAGCTTTGTAGTTGATCAAGTAATCAAGTTATTAAGATTCTCTCTCTTTAAACCGTACTTAATTATATGTTGATCGTTTGGCCATACAAACACAACAAATAGCATAATTACACTCAAATGCAAATAAAAGATTGGCATTCCTAATAAGCCCTTATAGTGCCATCCATTGTCAATCTTACCTGAAAGAAATTAGCTTTGCAACAATAGTTGAAACAAGAAAGTAGTGTGTGTATATTGTTTTTGTTAATGGTATTTTTTTTTCATTTCCCAAGAATCTGGAGGGAAGGGTCTTTACAGCTTTACTTGTATTTGTACTTTGTAACTGAATGGACTTGGCAAAATTAAATCTAAATAATGATTTGCTTATTTGAAAAAATTATTGTTTCAAATGTATAAAATCACATTATGGGGATTATGGACTTCACATTAACGTTAATACCAATCACATTCAAGTGTCACAATGACATCTTTTTCTTATTAAATTAAAGAAAATCTTATTTGGCCATCCGATCCATAATTTGGCTAAAAATGCCAAACCTCCACCATTTCTAATTGAAACGAATTAGAATCTCAAACCCAACAATAGCAATAATTGGGCCCAAAAGCCCACTATCGTTGGTAGGTACGGGGTTTGACCCGAGCCTGGTTCATGTATTCACTGAACAGTCGTGCCATGAAACTCGTTCTTCTTTCCATGGATATCGTGGTTCAGTTAAAAATTGAGAAGAAGAATCACATCACATTCATGAATCATGGATGTTGAAACGAAAAAATATATTAAAAAAAATCCAATAGAAAGTGGAAGAAGTAGATATCAATGAGGAAGGATGTGGTGGGTCTGGCAGCAGTGACGACGGTCGTAGCGGCGGCGCTTTTGGTGAGGCAATGGAAAAGACGGAGCGAACAACGATTGAGGCATGCACAGCGCATCTTTCGAAAATTCGCAAGAGAATGCGCAATCCCTGTTCCTAAATTATGGCAAATTGCTGATGATCTCGTTGCTCAGATGCAAGCTGGTCTAACTTCAAAGCAATCCACACTCCAGATGCTTACTTCTTCCTTACCTTCACTCCCAAATGGGTACGTACTACACGTCTGATGTTGTATTGTTGATTACATTTTCCTTTATGCCGGATTGAAAAGCCAAGCTCATAGTTGAAGTTAATGTAATTAGGTGTGACTTATTTGGTTGGCTATGTAATTATAAATTATTAATTTTTAGTTTTAAAATTTAATATAATCTTGTAATCACACTTGTTCAACCAAATAACACACTTGTAATTACATTACATTATTGTAACAAACAAACCGGTCACAACAATTACACCAATTTGAATTAGCTGGTGGCTTTTCAAATAGACCCTTAATGTAAATTTATACAGGAGGATTTGGGGAAGAGGGAAAGGAAATATGCGAATTAAAGCCACAGCAAAGACTCCCACTGATACCACTAAACTATAAGGCTGGGCGTTCTTGTTAGATTTTGAGATTAGTTTGATCAATGTATAGTAGTGAAAACACATATCCAAGTTGAAAAATCACATTACCCTAGCACTCAACTTTAAGATGTTGATATAGAATTTTAAAGCAAATGTGGAGTAGTACTATACTGGAATATTTTGTTGTAGTTAGGACAATTGCTCAAGAGGGATGCTCCTACTTTTTAATTTTCGAATTGGATGGTTGTTTTAGTTACTCATTAATTGTTTACATATGCGGTGCCAGTGATGAGAAAGGTCTATTCTATGGGATTAATCTTCGCGGAACTAGCTTAATCATCATTCAAGCACGTCTTGGAGGAAAAAATGCACCCACATCACGTATTGGAGGAAGAAATGAACCTATTTCGGATCTATTCAGGAAGGAAATTCCAATTCCTCCCAACATAATAGAGGCCAGCTCCCAGGTATGTATTTATATTGCCTGGTGCTGTTAAAAAAAAGGTAGAAATTTTATTGCTGGTAATTCGAAGCAATAGGTCTTATTCAGTTGCACGAAATATATTTTATTATAATAATATTTATATGATGAAATTCCAAATTCGCCTAAAATTTTAGATATATAAGATGTCTTCTGCAGTATTTTGACTGATGAAAAATTTTAACTACTCATTATGGGCTATGATTAGCTTACCACATCTATAAATACAACCCTGACATAAGAAATGCTCCCTTCAGGCTTCAACATTACCAGATAATTGTGATTATTGTAGTAGCAGGTTGGGTAATAAAACTTTCCGAATTGAAGTAAAGGTTGTTTGATTAACTCTTTACAAATCATAATAGAAACTTCTAAGTCAAGCAGGGTAAACCACATTGCATAACATTCTAATGATTTTGAACTTACAGTGTAAATGAAGAGCTACGAAGAATGTTCTGAGAGTCTAACGACCTGCTCCTTCAATAGAATAGGTCGCCTTCAAAAGAAAGAAATGTGGAACATGTTAAACATAATAATTTCATTTAAATGTGTTCATGGCTAGTTTCGTTTTGTTGAATTTCCAACTTTTATTCTAATTGATTTAGGCTAACAGAAAAAATATAAATTCTGCAAACTGAATACTGGATTTTGACGTCTTATCTTTATCATTTTAAGTATTTAAATCTTTGAATGTGTTAAAAATACTACTTAATAACCCGTACAACATGGCCAAAAGTTATTATAGAATTTAAATTTGAATTACTATAATAAAAAGTTATAGGAAACTGATATGCAAGTTTGTTATTTTCATATCTACAAAAACTGTTTAACCTTAATTTAAGTTCATCTCTTAAATAGTTAATCTAATAAAATAAGCATCGATTGTGCATACAACGAATGCAGTCATTTCAATTTGTCTAATGTTTGTGAAGCATTTAAGATTGCAGTTATTTTATTAGGTGATTCTAGTGTCACTCTAGTTACTTATTGTGGCCAGTCCTAAATGCTGAAATTAGATATAAAAGATGGTGTTGGTCATAATTTAATGTGGTCATATAGGTTTGTTGTTAAATTGATTTATGTACCATCCTAGCTCTCTCGGTATTTTCTTCGTCACTTGATTTCATCAAAGTCCTGAAAACTACAATAAGTTTCTTTTGACTTTTGTTATACAATTTTACGGCTGAATCTTTGTTAAGGTGATAGAATCATGTGACGCAGTTTCTGACAAGTAGTCTTTCCCTATAAGATAGTGTCAAAACTGTCAGGTTAAATGTTGCTATAGGTTTGAAGTATTCCTTTTCAACCACTTTCAGGAATTATTTGATTGGATAGCTGTGGAGCTTGGAAAATTCATCTCCATGCATAGTGAAGGTCTACAAGGAGGAGAGAAAAATCTGGGATTCACAGTATCACCTACAATCGCAGAAGTAGCTGCTTCCAGGGAAACAGCCATTAGATGGAAGGACTCATTATTAGGAGATGCAGTTGAGTCTTTATTTAGCTAAGTAGATTTAAACATATTTTCTCTGAGAGATCAAGATTTTCTGAAACAAATATATTTCCAGTGTATTTGGAACTTAAAAACAATCAGATTTAACTGACAACTTATTTGCAAGGATTCAGCTGCTAGAAAGGAAAGTGAGGTGTATATAATTATCAAGCATTATGGCTCACGCATTTGATGATTATTCTTTTTACTTTCCTTTCCACACTTGCAAGCAATAATTATTGATTCACAATTTTCACATGAATATAAATACGTTACTACGTTGTAATCTCAGGAAGGGAACAAGTTGTTGAATGAAATAAATGTCGCCATGGAGAAGCACAGTGTTGATAAGCGAGCTTTTGCCCTGGTACGACCGGATTTTCCTGTTAGTACAGCAGATATGGTGCAATTATTTGCATAGAATCTTAATTAAAATATTGAGTGGCAATTATGCAGGTTGATGATACCATAGGCGTTTTGGCTGGAGGAAGGTATTATAGCGAAGAGAGTGTGGCTGCTGTCACTCTGGGGATGGGCACTAATGCTACTTATATAGAATCAGCACAATCCGTCGTAAAATGGCCTGATGAGACTCCTAAACCCGAAGAAATAGTAAATTCTGCTGACAACATTTCTAAGTATACCAACTTATAAAATGCTACAATGATTCACTATAGTGCTTGGTTGGGCAGGCAATTAACATCCAATGGGGGAATTTTAGATCCTCCCATCTTCCAATTACAGAGTTTGATATATCGTTAGATGCTGAAAGTTCATATCCCGGTAGCCAGGTGGATACTTAACTTTTCTGCTTCCTCAGGTTCCCAGTGATCCCAATGAACTACATTAACTCCTTAATCTCATTGGGTTTTCAGATATTTGAGAAGCTTATTTCAAGTACGTATTTAGGAGAAACTGTTAGAAGAGTCTTATTAAAGATGGCTCAGGAATCAGCTTTATTTGGAGATACTGTACCACCTAAGCTAGCAATTCCATACTCATTGAGGTAACATAGATTTTTTCTAATCAGACATATGGTGCTTGGGATCTTATGGTTCTTTCTTTAAAAACTCATGAGCAGCTTTTCTTTCTTTCTTTTTGGAAACTACCTTTAAAATGAATTTATTCCCATCAATTGTACTGAAAAGTTGCTTTTGTCCTCCTATGTGGAAATTTCCCTACCACCCAAGCAGCCTGGATATGCAACTATTTCTCTATCTTTGGGTTTAATTGGGGCAGATATCAAAAATGCTTTTTTGCTAGTGTATTGTAATTAGTAGATTACATAAGAGATTGGATGTAAAGTCAGCTTAAAACAATGTCATCTTAGAACTCCTAATTTGTAATGTCATGTTATCGTTTCTATTATTGACTAAAGCTCTTGGCAGGTCCCCTGATATGGCTGCAATGCATCAAGACACATCAGAGGATTATGAAATAATTGATGAGATACTTGCAGAAATTTTTGGGGTAGGGCATTTAAATCAGAATTGTCAAATTTAAGTAACTTTCCAGCAAAAGTTCTTTCCGTTTCTCCATTACTAGTTTTTTCATGTTTGTGGTGGTTCAATATGTGATTCTCTAGTTGAAATGCTTTTTGTATCCGTGGTTTCAATATGCATTACATAGAAGTAGATTATGTGTTTGCTCTGCTACATGTGCTAATTAGCAGTGTGCTGATTGCAGATAACTAACTCTACAACCATGGCAAGAGAACTAGTTGCGGAGGTTTGTGATATTGTAGCAGAACGTGGAGCTCGCTTAGTTGGAGCTGGCATCGTGGGGATTGTAAAGAAACTAGATAGACTTTCTAATAGGATTAGCATTATCACAGTAGAAGGTGGTGTCTATGAGCATTATCGCGTTTTCAGGAACTATCTGCATAGCAGTGTATGGGAGATGCTTGGCAATGAACTCTCAGACAATGTGATTATTGAGCACTGTCATGGCGGTTCTGGAGCTAGTTCCATCTTTATTGCTGCTTCACAGCCATAAACCTCTCAACTTCATAGCAACTTGGCTCTTTAAGCCTTAACAGATAATTACACCAGATGATGTTTGCAGCATCTTATTAATTTATTCATTTGTATTCTTTTACATCCCGGATCCACTGAGATACTGTTTTCAGCATCTTATTGTATCTTACACCAAGGATTTGCATTTCATTTACTGTCTGTTTGCATAAGCAACAAGTAGCAGGTGTACATACATAATACATAAGATTAGATATTTCCTTTATCTTGTTAAGCACAGAAATTAGTCCTTCTACATATTATACACAGCCTTAAGACTCCTCTTTAATCATCTTTAACAGCCTCTGGTGTATTTATTTAATCAGTGTCCTTTTCTGCTATAGGAAGATGCACTTTTGAAGATAGAAATGATGGTGCAATCACAAGGATCAGTCCCCACAACTAGGCATAAAGTGTACAGGGAAACTGAAAAGGACTAGAGCAGCCAAGGTAAAACACCAATCTTATGAAACATCTGTCTTGTTTGTTGTCTTGAAAAATAAGGTTACCTCCATTTCTGGGAGAAGTTTTGATTTTACAAATAGAATTCCAGACTGTTTATATCCCTCCATAATAAATGAGAAGAAACGAGCATAGAGACAAGGGCATCCCGCCACCCCCAAAATTTAAGACTATTTATATGAAATGTGTTGCTTGATGTGCCTATATGTACCACCTGTTACTTTCAATCATCTAATGCGTCCAATGAAAGTTGGGCCTGTTAAGCAGACTTTCTGGAACAGGAGGGACAATATATCCCATATGTACAGCCCATAACCATTAAGTTGAAAATGGTAAAAAAGGAATTGTTTTCCTACCACCAAACTGCTGTACAAGGACCACCATTGATTTGTATGAAAATTTTGTATTTACCTATCTTTTCACTTTAACAGAACTACTGAAGGAGAAAGGACGAGCATTGATAAAAATTAATGTGAATTGGGTGAGAATCAAAGTTTTCACTCATTCATGTTATCTCAATTCTGATCAAATTCGTTCACAAAATTGGTAATGAATTACAATTGGTTTGCATGGAGTAAAATAGTTTTACTTTTGCTTAATTCACTAGGATCCCATTTAAACATTCATGATTTTGAGATGATCTGGCCGTCTAGGCCCTAACTCAATCCGAAGAGAATCGCCCAAAATGATATAACCTTAACAAATACTATAAATTAAGTCGATCCAAATAGACTCTTAAGTCAGTAAATGCAAGTATCTTTGAATCCACTAGCATTTTTCTTACAGATATTCACAACTCATGTGAAATTATTCCAACTTATGTGATGTACCATCCGTGACCATATACCACATGATTGTAACAAACAATTCAACGTCTTTATTTCATTTTCAATTACTAGTAACTATTGACGAGGATATTGGGACAATCAGATCATTACATAATGGTCATCAAAAATTTCAAACTGACATAGGTTTTTTAAAATTTATAACGTTGATGGAGTAGTTGGTAAATAATTTGTAATCCAGCATTACAAATATATTAAATATTTAAGTAGATAGAGAAGTCCACCTAAACTAATATACTCATTTGTTCTTTCTTTTTTGTGTGTATTGCTTGCTCACCAAAGAAAGAAAATGTAGGGCAGAAAGTTTAATGTTTTGGCTCCATAATATTTCGTCGGTCCAGTAGAAAAAGAAAAGAAAAAGGTAATTATGATGATAATTAATTAGTTATGATTATCTGTCTGTCTTACACGTTCTCTTTCTAGAGACCGCGTGTTGCTCTGTCACCACAATTAACATTAACTTTGATTCTCTTCTATGGAAAAATTTAAGATGCCTTTCACCATGCAAATCTGTTTTCTTTATATTTTCAAATCAAATTAGAAAAAAATTTACGGATTTGAGCACCTCAGAAAAATTATAAAAAGAGCCTACCAAACACCTCTTTTTAAAGAAAAATATATTGAAATATTGTCCCAAACAGTTTCTCTATCTCTATGGGATAGTAATTTCATTGGATATATTATTATTATTGTTGTCGTTCCAAATAGAGAATTGTACAATACGTTCATCCAATAAAAGAAAAGGAACCCCACCTTAATCTGACATTTTATAGTATGCTTGATCAAGATTTTAAAAAATCAGACGTATTTAAAAATACCCCCTGCGAAAAGAAATTTTGAAAATAAGAATTTAACCAAACAAAATTCATACTCTCTTTGTTCCAAAAAGAATGACCTAATTTGACTTGCCATGAAATTTAAGAAAATAAAAAAGACATTTTAATTTTGTAATTGTAAATTAAAGTTATGACAAATGAACCAAAATGTCCTTTAATCTTGTGACCTTAAACATGTCATGTGAAAAGTTGAAATTAAATGTTGTCAATAAAGGAAAGAGATCTTTCTTTTTTAAACAGACTATAATACAAAGTAGATCATTCTTTTTTAAACGAATGAGTGATAAATTAACATAATTTTACGATGGAAAAAGATTATGAACAATTTTTCTTTCCATGTATCCATTCTATCAAATGATAAAATATAACGTGGTACACCATTTCATAAAAAATGAATAATAAAACTAAATTACAAAATGATTAACCTAGAATGATACTGAGGACATATGCTAATGACAAGTTTCACGCATTTGCGGCTTCAGAAATTTAGGATAGAATTAGGGATGCACCAAATGATAATGACCTACCTAACAAAGTGGAAATCATACAAATCCCTTCAAAGTTCATTAATTATGATTAACCCAAGGAAAATGACGATCCATTTTAAATAATCAATAAAACAATAGAAAAATATTTGTTTATGTTTGTGTGAGTCCAAAGCCAAATGACTAGGAGACAAGTGGAACAAAGTTCGAAACATTATAAAAACATAGTAATAGGACAAGGGAGAAGCAGGAGTTTAAAATTACGTGTTTCGTGGGTTGGAGATAGCATTGGGCTACGTAGCATTTAACTCAGTCCAACGATATTTTAGTTGATCTAGATCACTGTATCTAACTCAAAATTAGATCAAGTGAGGTCTGAAAAGAGTAAGATATACGCAGATTTTATTACTATCTCACAAAGGTAGAGAAAAGTATTAAAAATATTTTTAAATTTGACATGAATTATTAGATTAATTTTCAAATTGTTGATAGTGTTAAAAACACTCTTCTACTTAATTAAGTGAACTTAAATACGTCTCTGATCTTATAACAAGATTGATATACACCCTTAAAAAGTGAAGAGATATTTTTAACACTTTTAATAGATCAGTTGTGTGTTTTAATTTAGTTAATCAATTTGAAGGGTGTATTTAAGTCTATCAATAATTCGAGGATAAAACTAATAACTTACTTCAAGTTCACAGGCGTCTTTTTAACACTTTTCTCAAATTTTTATTGTCATATCTTTTTCTAAATCAAATAATATAAACTTTAATTAATGTTATAACGTGTATTTTTAATTAAATTAATATAAAAAAAAGAAAATGGTCAAAAATGTCCTTGTACTATTAGAAAGGAGCAAAAATGTTCTCAGTTATTTTATCAACCGGAACGCAGCGACGAAGGGCTTATCCCGAGACCTAGCATCGTCGAAGGTCAGGCTTAGAGCAAGAGTTCTAAAGTTTATAGTTTGGGTCATTTATGCCCTTGTACTATCATAAATGAATTAAAAAAGCCCTGATACTAACGGAAAAGGGTAAAAATTGTCCTTGATTTATACTTTGGTCCAAAAATGACGATAAGGGAATTTTTGGACCAAAGTATTGACGATAAGGACATTTCTTTAATTAGTAAATATTTATCTTACTTCAATTTGAGAAAAAAAAATTTAAAAATATCTTTTTTGTTTTATTATAATTACTATTTTTATTGTTATCTAAATAAAAATCAATGTTTGGTTTAAAAATTAATGTTTG
>JBCEWC010011233.1:0-16893 GCA_038996855.1 Solanum aculeatissimum | reverse complement strand
ACTATTTATATCCATATAAAAAGTTATATTAATAGACATTAAATAAGCACGGTGATTTTGATGAAATTTGAACAAACGTTGAATTAGCATAGAGAACTTGACTTACCATCATTACTCCTCTTAAATTATGTTATAAATAAATATATTAAAAGATAAATTAGTTTGTATAACTTTTGAAACTATAATATTTTTTAACAGGAATAGAAAGTATTTTTTTTTCATATCATGATACTAGAAGAGTTACAAAGAATTTTGGATTTCTCAAGAAAATAATTGCTCCTGTTACTGAAAGCATAATACTTTTGGAAAACATCTATTTTTTTTATTTGTTTGATATATTCTAGATTTTTTATGAAGTTTTTAAAAATTAATGGACATATATAAATTTCTAGAAAACTAGAAATATTCATATTTATTTCTTTAAATGATTTTTTTTGATAATTTTCTCTAATATCACTTCACGCAATTTTAATTTAACATAATATATGACTTAGTGTTTCATATTTCTTATTAGAAGATGGATAAGCAACAGAAAGTTGATCGTGGAAATGCAATAATGGCAGTTCCCATTTCTTTTATTGCACCACAAGTTGATGTTTTATTGGTAAGCTTTGAAAAATTCCTCCATTGTTTAACATTCTTATTATACGGTGTTTAGTTCTTTTTTAATAAGGCATTTACAAATGTTTTTTGATGTATTTGGGAATAACATTTTTTAAGTTAGTTTTTTCTCGGAAGAAAAAAGAAGCATTGTTTTCTAGAATCAAAATATCTAAGTCACATAACGACATTTAGCTATATCCCAATCTAAACAAATTGAAATTGGCTATGAATTCTCGTTTCTCTAATTAAGCTAAACTGATCATACTATAGTCATACAAATAAATATAAAAGTAAAATAATAATTTAAATACATATAAATAATTGTAATAGCAGTAGTAGTAGTATTAGAGGTTATCTAACAAGTTTAAGGCTTCATTTCTTTTTTTTGATTATATATAAGATTTCAAAAATTCAATGCATATCTCAATGATAAGATGATTCATCTCAATATTAAAATGATGTATTAAGATCTAAATACTACTAATAATATTTTTTTTATCGTACATCTGAATATATTAAAAAAATTCTATTAAAAATTAATAAATGTAAAATTTAGAGAAAATGACTAAAATGATACTTAAACTATGATCGGATTTGCTGTGACAAACTAATACTTTATGGGGGACCTAGTACACCCTGGAATATCATTCAATTTTTTATTCTACTTTTATCCGGTGCCAAAATTTGATTTATGGAAGAATATAATAATTCAAGAAATTAAATTTTAAAAGATTCAATTGATTTCATCCAGAAAAAGAAAGAGTCACCGAGAGAGTTTTCATTTTATTTTGTTCAAACAGTGTAAATGGGTGATAGCATTCGAACCCCTTTGTTGTTTGCCTGTTTATCAGCGTGTATACAAACAAAATAATAAAGTTTTAGTTTTTTATTTTGATCACTTTATAAGCATTAAAAAAAATCTTTAACAAAAATACTTTGGATAGTCATAGAATCCCCATAAAGTATGAGTGTGTTGCAAGAAATTCGACCATAATATAGGTGTCATTTGATCTAATACTGCATCAACAAAATATTTTTAAAACTTATACGGTGATTGGTAATTGTGATGGCTAGTTGTAGTGGTTATAAATGTCAATTGAGGATGGTATGTTAACTAATGATGGTGTTGTGGATAGTAGATATATTGGTAACAGTGGCAGTAAAAGTTAATGGAAGTAGTTTGGTGGTGGTTGATAGTTGGATAATATTGATTGCAAATGGTTGCAGTGAATGACGAAGGTGGTTGACAATATATAGTGTTGACTTACGATGTTGATTGTCAATATTACTTGATGTTGATTATCGATATTCCTTGATGATGTTATTGGTATTGATGGTTGATGTCAGTAATAATGTAAATAAAATCTAGTGTTAGTGTTGATCGATTATACTGATTGTTAATGGTGGTAGCTGAGGATGATTAATAATGGTGGATACTTATTATGGTAATTGACAATGACGGAGTATGGCTATAGTGATCAATGGATGAAACTAGTGAATTATTATTGTTTTAGAAACATTGGAATTGTTAAAGTTCCAGAACTGAGTGTGATCACACTTGTCTTATACCAACCAGATAGGCAGGCCTAAAAAAACTCAACAAAGATAAATGCGGAAGTAAAAAAAGAAATAAGAACTAAACATAACCTAAGTATTTAGAAACTCATAAAATAACAAAACCTTCTGTAAAATTTGATATCACGTGTACAAGCCTCTAATGTTATACAACTTATTCAAAAGAAATACATGTTTGAATCGCTTTGTGTCTAGAATAGAACAAAAATATTATGATGAAGTATATGATATCTACAGTAGTGATAAGTAGCTGCCTTATAGACAAATCAAGGAAATCTAGAAGAAGGTGAGAAGGGTTAGTCAAGACATCTTGGGGTTGTAACATACACAAGTGTGGAAAGCAAGGGAGTGAGTACCCAAAAATACAGTTCCTAACAAGAAGCCTAATCTAACTCTAAGTTAAGTAACAAAAAACACAAGTATTCCATCACACACCATTGAAACCTCAAGAACTATAATGTATATAGAATAAATCAACCAAACCAACAATTCTTACACAATAGCAGTAGAGCCCATATAGAACACCACAACTTACCCTCATCGTGGATATACATCAATATCATCACATTATCCCATAGTTCAATAATCAGGAGAATATATCATGACACAGAATGGTAGAATACATGGGTGAAGTGAAACGCAATATAGTGCAATGTCATATAATGTGATGTATGTTTGTGCAATTGCTACACACTATCACGATATAACATTTGGGTGTGATGGCACTTGCCTTTAACCCATCAAGACAAGTGTCACGCCCCGAGAGGGTACCCTTGGCGTGGCTTACACTCAAAGACTATTGCTAGACCCCAAATGAATCACTCGACCTTGTCACATTCGTTCAATCACATTCTAAAAGAGAAAGACATCAATGATAAAGAATACTCAAGTAACTACAATGATAATATGTAAATCAAAGGCCAAAGGCCAAATAATCTATCCATCAACTAAGCAAAGCTAGTGCGAAAGAAACTAATCAGAAATAACATCAAAACATAACTCGAGAGTCTAGTCAATGAATCCTCTAAACATATAATTAACTGGTGCCAATGATAGGTTCAAGGCTACCTCAAAATAAAATAAAACAAGCCTAAACTCAAATCTAGAAAGACACATAGTATCCTTCGAAAGTAGTGGAGGACTCACAAATTCAACTGAATGTAACTAGGTCCTCAATGGAGTGCCTGTTGATGATTGTTAATATCTGTCTCTACATCATGAAAAGATGTAGGCCTAAATGGGCGTTAGTACATGGAATGTAGTGGTATGTAAAATAGTAGAATGAAACATGTAAAGGCAGAATAACATCAACTCAAATAGCTCAACTCAAGAAGTAAGGATCTCAGTCATCAAGTCAAAAGTCTAAGGTAAGAATGAAGTTTAGACAATGACCACTCATATACCATCTCATCCCATCCACTCAGAGTACTATAAAGACATATTTGGGAGTTTCTCTAACTGACAACCATCACCTATGAGCCAATCATGATACAACTAAGAGATGTTGTTGCCACATTTATCCAATTCCTTGCAAGGGTAAAGGACATCCCATTAGTGGATCCATAATAATAATATCAAGTCCTCTATTTGGGATAATAAGGAAACATCCAATTTTACGATTCAATCCTTTCCTACGCTGGCAACGTAGTTATTGAGTTCGAGTTAGACTTACTCTTAATCAATTTGGTGCTCAATACTCCTAAAACTCAGCACGCTCATAAGACATCAAACCTATGGTTAACTCATTCATCTAGTCTCATTGGACATTTTTCAACTCAATTCATCACATCAACCATCAACTCTTCGATTACATTCTTTTAAAGTTCAGTTCTTGACTCATAAAGACTCAATCATGCATCATTCAAACTCATATCTTTCAAGAAACAATAATAGAGTTAAAGCATTTAAGAATTCTATAGGCTCTTTAGGTTCAAATTATACTCATGCATACTCATTTAAATGCAATATGTAAAAATGACAAGAATTTAGTCTAGGGTTCCTATAGAATAGTAAAATCATCAATTTCTAGTATTTAATTCATAAAAATTGTAATTCACATAAACCTTTATAGATATACGATAGAATATAAGAAACACCTTCAAGAAACATCCTTGGAAGGCTCAATTCATCAACAATTCTATCAATTCAGGTTATGGGGCACATGGAAGAACAAAATCCATGTTTTAGTTAGCCTTACATACCTGGAAGTTTGAATCTTCGAGTAGCTTGGAAGAATCCTCATGTTCTCTCTTTAAACCCTAGCCTTTTTCTCTCTTAAAACCTTGTTCTACGTTTTGGAGGATATGATTTAGTGTGAAATAGGTGATCGCATAGGTTTTAGGACTTGTTTAGGTATAAAAACGTCAATTCTAGGCTTTAAAAGGGTGGAAAAAAACAAAAATAACCCTTTAGGAAAAGCTGTCAAAAGTCATCCACGGGCCCACTTATGCTCGTGAAATATTGCACGACTCATGAGACACTTCCGTGAGTCTTTGGGCACATTTTGAAAGCTAGTGGAAATTTTTATGAGACCTATCCATGACCCGTGGAAGGATTTACGACCCGTAGATGGATTCGTGAAGTCTGGGCTAAAAATTGATTTTCTGGACCTTTCCACGAATCCTCACTTTACGGGTCGTACTTCAATCCACAACCCGTATGTGGTTTAGTGGAACTACTCTGCTCTGGCAGTGTTTAGTATAATGGTCATAACCTTTGACTTTGAATTCCAAATGAGGTAAAACCAGTTGAGTTGGAAATCTAATTCAAAGAGCTTTCATTTGGTAGGTTATGGGACACCTAATTATCTGTGTTCTAAGAGTTAGGATTGTTTTAAGTTGATCCTTGCATAATCTATCACTATAAACTCAATTTATAGAAAGGTTTTGAACTTGTCTAAGTGTTAGAAGCCTCTTGTGACCCTATTACACACTCACCATGTAAGAATGAGTCCTGAAATGTGGGTACACGTAAGAATGGAGTTATGGGGTGTCACAATATCTCCCCCTTGGGATCATTCATCCTCGAATGATGAGTAACTCTAGGCTTATTAAGTAAGAACACTAACAAGAACTCAAATACTCGAATACTCGCATACACATCTCTAGAATCAACTTCAACTCAATATTTAGAATTGAAAGACCATTTCTAACATCATTATTAGTCACAGATATAATTTAAGACATGCATACTCATAGACTCAAAAAGGGCATTTACTCAGAGATAATAACTCAATAATGAAAAAAATAGCTCAGATAATAGAAATGAATCATCACCATCAATTTCATCATTTAGAAGAATGAATAGATGAGGGTATCTAGCCTTCATATCCTCTTCAGCTTCCCATGGGGCTTCTTCAATAGATTGACTTCTCTATAACACTTTTACAAATATAACATCTTTAGTTCTCAACTTTTGAACTTGACAATCAAGGATTTGGACTAGAATATCTTTATAACTCAAACTATCCTTCACTCTAATGCGTTCAATAGGTACAACAAAGGATGGATCTCCCAAACACTTCTTAAGCATAGAAATGTGAAATATAAGATGGATGACTGCTAGCTCTTGTGGTAACTTCAACTGATAAGCTACATCTCTCTCTCTTCACAATTTGGTAGGAACCAATATATCGAGGACTCAACTTTCCCTTTTTCCCAAATTTCATTACGCCCTTCTTGGGTGACACTTTCAAGTATACCCAATCATTTACTTCAAACTCTAGGTCCCTTCTCCTAACATTAGTGTAGGACTTCTGTAAACTCTAGGTAGTTCTCAATATCTCTTGGATGATATTTAATTTCTCCATAGCTTGGTGTACTAAGTTTGATCAAATCAATCCTGCTTTACCTACCTCAAACCATCCTATTAGGGATCTTCATTTTCTCCCATACAGGGCCTCATATGGAGCCATCTGAATGCTTGAATAGAAGTTGTTGTAGGAAAACTTTATCAGAGGTAAATGATCATCCCAATTACCCTTGAAGTCAATGACATAGGCTCTCAACATATCCTCTAGGGTCTGAATTGTGCGTTATGCTTGACCATCAATCCGAGGGTGAAAAGTGGTGCTAAGATTCACCTTCGAACCCAAGCCTTTTCAGAAAGATCTCCAAAACTATGCAGTAAATTAGGCTCCTCTATTTGAGATGATAGACAAAGGAACTTGATGCAGTCTAACAATCTCTCTTATGTATAGTCGGGCATAATCCTCGGTTGTGTTAGTCCTCTTTACTAGTAAAAAGTGCACAAATTTAGTCATCCTGTCAACTATCACCCAAATCAAATCATGCTGCCTGCAAGACCTCGATAAGGCTGTAACAAAGTCCATATTGATTATCTCCCATTTCCATTCTGGAATTTCAAAATTCTGAGCTTCTCCATATGGCCTTTATGCTCAACTTTAACTTGTTGGCAATTTGGGCACTTAGAAATAAACTCAGCAATGCCCCTCTTCATTCCACTCTACGAATAAACCTCTTTCAAGTCATGGTACATCTTAGTTAATCCCATATGAATGGAATACTTAGAATTATGGTCCTTTGCAATGATTCTCTGTCGATTACCATAAATATCTGGAACACACAGTCTGCCTTGATACCGCAATACTATATCTCCCTCTTTGGTAAAAGCCATCACCTACTAGTTATACACATCATCATTCAATTGTGGAAAGATAGGGTCTTGGTCTTGATTTTCCTTCACCTCCACTACAAAAGATGATGCAAACCCATTTTGAACATTAACTCTACCTTCCTTAGACTCTTCAAGTTGGAGTACCCAATCGGGCCAATTTATACACTTTCTTTGCCAACTCTTTCTTTCCCTCCTCAACATGGGTCGTGCTACCCATTGACAATCTCCTAAGACCATCAGTAATAATGTTAGCTTTTCCTGGGTTGTAGAGGATGCTCATATCATAGTCTTAAAGTAACTCTAGCCATCGTTTTTGCCTCAGATTGAGCTCTTTTTGATTAAATACATATTGCAGACCCTTGTGATCAGTAAACACATCTACATGCACCACATATAAGTAATAGCACTAAATCTTTAGTGCAAATACCACCGTAGACAACTCATGATCATGGGTTGGATAATTTCTCTCATGGACCTTGAGTTGTCTAGAAGCATAAGAAACTACCTTTCCTTTCTATATCAACACACATCCCAATCCTACTCTAGAGGCATTAAAATAAATGTCAAATCCATTAGTCCCTTCAGGCAAAGTTAATACTGGTGCAGTAGTCAATTTGGTCTTCAACTCTTGGAAACTTTTCTCACATTCATCAGATCACTGGAACTTGGCCTTCTTTTGAGTCAGTCTAGTCAACGGTGCTGATATGGAAGAAAATCCCTCAATCAATTTTTCGATAGTAGCCAGCCAAACCCAAAAAGCTCCTTATGTCTGTAAGAGAAGTTGGTCGAGGCTATTTCTTCACTACCTCGATCTTTCAAGTATCCACTCATATACCGTCGCTCGAAATTACATGGCCTAGAAATGCCACAGATTTAATCCAGAACTAACACTTTGAAAAGTTTACATATAACTCATTATTCTTGAGCGTCTGCAAGGTGATCCTAAGGTGAATAGCATGCTCCTCTTCATCTCTAGAATACACCAAGATATCATCAATAAACACGATAACGAACATGCCAAGATACTATCTAAACACCTTGATCATCAAGTCCATGAAAGTTACAGGTGCAGTTTTCAACCCAAAAGACATTACCATGAACTCAAATTGGCCATATCAGGTTAGCAAAGCCATTTCGGGATGTCACATTCTCTCACTTTCAACTGGTGATAGCCTGCTCGGAGGTCTATCTTGGAGAAAATAATGACACCTTGAAGTTGGCCAAAAAAGTCATCAATTCTTGGAAGGGGATACTTGTTCTTAATGTTCAACTTATTCAACTGGCGATAGTCTATACATATCCTGAGGGTACCATCCTTATTTCGATCAAATAGGATAGGAGCGCCCCACATAGAGACACTCAGCCTAATAAAGCCCTTATCTTAGAGATATTTCAATTGCTTCTTCAGTTCTTTCAAATCGGCTGGAGCCATTCTATACAGAGGAATAGATATGGGCTGAGTATCGGGGAGAAAATCAATCCAAAAGTCGATCTCCCTATCTGGAGGGACTCTAGGAAAATCATTAGGGAAGACATCAGAAAACGCATTGACAACTGGAACTGACTTAAAAGGCAGAGACTCTACATCATCAACCTTTACTCACATGAGATGATCGATACACCTTTTAGAAATTAGCTTTCTGGCCTCAAGGTAGGAAATAAACTTACCCTTAGGCACTGCAGAACTACTCTTCCATTCTATAACAGGCTTATTCAGAAATTAGAACTTTACTTTCCGAGTTCTACAGGTGATAGAGGCATAACAGGCATAAGGCCAATCCATGCCAAAGATCACATCGAAGTCAACCATTTCTATCAATAAGATCAACAAGAGTATCTCTATGATAAATGGATAATACACAACCTCTATACACCCTTTCAGCTATGATAGACTTACTAGTAAGAGTAGAAACATTGAAGGGCTCAAAAAGATATTCAGGAAGGATCTCAAACTTACTAGACACATATGAAAATAAAAATGATAAAGTGGCACCTGGGTCAAGAAAGGCATATACATCATAGAAAAAGACTCGAAGCATACCCGTGACAACACTTGGTGTAACTTTCTGATCTTGTCAATTTCCTGTCACATATAGACAGTTTATACCCCCGTTCGTATTAGTAGAGGCACCTCTCTGATTACCACTGGCCTGTGGTGCAACCGAAGAATGAGCTCTATTACCTCTGTCACCCCGTCTTCTCATTGGGCACTCATTCTGGAAATGACCAATTTATCCACACTTGAAGCAAGCATTTGTGCCCTATTGGCACTCACCTAGGTAGAGTCTGCCACACTTGCCATATGGTGGTTTCCCCCTTGAACCTTGACCCACACTAGCTTGGGATTGAGATCCCTAAGCTTTAGAATTTTGATAGCTCCTGTTACTCAAAGTTGGTGCATTTTCTGAGGATAGTGCATAGTTCAAAGATATCTTTTGAAAATAGGATTTTTCCTCCTTACGTTACTTCTATTGGCTAGGCTCATGCTCTACTGATTTAGACTTCTTGGTCAAATGCTCCTACCTATCTCTCTTCTTATCCTTCTCAAGGTTTTGCACATAGACCATAACTTTAGAAATGTCCATGCCTGAAATTAGCAATGTAGCTTTACACACGTTTTTTCACATGCTTGCCTAAGCCGGATATGAACTTTATCATTCTAGATCTCATATCAGAGAGCATCTTTAGAGCATACCTAGTTAGCTATATGAATTTGAGATAATATTCTTTGAAAATCATCTCCTTCTTCTTCAAGTTGACTAACTCCTCAACCTTTGCTTCCTTCAATTCTTGTGGAAAGACGTGGTCAAGAAAGTCACTCTCAAAATCACTCCAAATGGCAAGTTCAGCATCTTCACCTTGACTTTCTTCCCATTGATTGTACCATACATTCACCACATTCTTAAGTTTATAGGAAGTTCAACTCCTTCGATCTCGGTCGCATGCATCCTTTTCAACACATTCGACATCTCATTAACAAAGTTCTGAGGGTCTTCCACAACCTTAGACCCTGTGAAAACTAGTGGGTTCATCCTCAGAAAATATTTAAGTCTGGTTGCAATAGTTGTCTCTTGGGAGCTAGAGCTAGGGGTCTGTGATCTCCAGTTCCCACTTTGAGCTGCTACTAGTTGGGTGAGCATAGTGATAGATCCTCTGAAATTAGCTTCTATAGTAGGAGCAGGTGGAGCAGTGGGTACTTATAGAACACCGGTGGCTCTATTTGGTTGACCTCGACTCTTCGTCTCAATCTAAGTAGGCACCTCTAGTGATGGATTTGCAGCATTGGAGGCTGAAGTATCTTTTTGTGTGGCGGTACACTTAGGAGGCATGATCTACAAATGCGTAACACATGAATGAAATATATACTTTAATAGAGTTAAACTTTATCGCACAAATTCAGAATACAAGAGAAGTGTAATAATTCTTAATGTCCTATAGCTTCTTTCTTATAAAGTGTAGTGCATAACACATCCATATATAAGACTCTACTAGACACGACTTTATAGACTCCTTAGGAAACTTGAACTGTATGCTCCGATACTAAGTTTGTCACGCCCTGCAAGGTTACCCTTGGCGTGGCGGGCACTCACAGACTATTGCTATCCCCCGAGTGAACTACAATGCCTCATCACATTTATTCAATCACATTATAATAGCATGAGACATCAATGATAAAGAATACTCAAGGAACTGAAATGATAATATGTAAATCGAAGGCCAAATAATCTATCCATCAACTAAACAAAACTAGTGCGAAAGAAACTAGTCAGAAATAACATCAAAAACTAACTCGAGAGTCTAGTCTATGAAACCTCTAAACATCTAACTAACTGGTGTCAATGACAGGTCCATAGCTACCCAAAATGACATAAAACAAGTCTAAACTCAAAGTTAGAAAGACACATAGTATCCTCTAGAAGTAGGGGAGGAATCACCAAATCAACTAAATGTCACTAGGTCCTCAATGGAGTGCCTGCTAATGACTGCTAGTACCTATCTCTGCATCATGAAAGGATGCAAGCTCAAATGGGCATCAGTACGTGGAATGTACTGTTATATAAAATGACAGAATGAAACATGTAAAGGTAGAATAAAATCAATTTAAATAATTCAACTTAAGAAGTAAGGATCTCAGTCATCAAGTCAAAAGTCTAAGGTAAGAATCAAGTTTTGACAATGACCACTCATATACCATCTCATCCCATCCACTCAGAGTAATATTAAGACCTATTTGGGAGTTTCTCTAATTGACAACCATCACCTATAAGCCAGTGATGATAAAATGAAGCGATGTTGTTGCCACATCCATCTAATACCTTGTAGGGTAAAGAATATCCCATCAGTGGATCCACAATACTAATATCAAGTCCTCTTTTTAGGACAATAAGGAAAAATCCGATTTTACGATTCAATCCACTCCTATGTTGGCAACGCAGTTATTAAGTTCGACTTGGACTTATTCTTACTCAATTCGGTGCTCAATGATCCACCCAAGATTCAACATGCTCATAAGACATCAACCCTATGGTTAACTCATTCTTCTAGTCTCATTGGATATTTTTCAACTCAATTCATCGCATCTACCATCAACTCTTCGATTATATTCTTTTAAAGTTTAGTTCTTGACTCATAAAGACTCAATCATGCATCATTCGAACTCACAACATTTAAGAAATAATAATAGAGTTATAGAATTTAATAATTCTATAGACTCTATAGGTTCAAATTATACTCATGTATACTCATTTAAATACAATATGTAAAAATGACAAGAATTCAGTCTAGGGTTCCTGTAGAAAAGAAAAATCATCAATTTCTAGTATTGAATTTATAAAAACTCTAATTCACGCAAAATATGATAGATATATGTTAGAATTTAAGAAAAACATTCAAGAAATATCCATGGAAGAATCAATTCATCAATAATTCATCAATTAAGGTTATGGGGCACATTGAAGAACAAAATCCATGTTTTAGTTAGCCTTACATACCTGGAAGTTTAAATCTTAGAGTAGCTTGGTAGAATCCTCAAGTTCTCTCTTCAAACCCTAATTTTTGTCTCTCTTGAAACATTATTCTACATTTTGGAGGATGTGATTTAGCGTGAAAGAGTTGATCTCATAGGTTTTAGGACTTGTTTAAGTATAAAAGATATCAAGTCTAGGCTTTAAAATGGTGAAAAAAGACCAAAATAACCCTTTATAAAAAGCTATCAAAAGTCGTCCACGGGCCCCACTTACAGCTCGTGAAATGTTCCACTACTCATGGGACACTACTCATGTCAGTACGAATAAACATGTACAAGTATGTAAGGCAGAAAGTAAAATTATAGATAACTGTAGTTAAAAGGGTAATAGAGATACTGCCTGTAACAAAAACTAAGGTAACCTTCCTGGCCAACACTCAACCTCCTAATGATCAAATATGCATGGTATGCTCGAGTAATCACATGTCCTGAATAAATATATATAGATGCAAATGCATGACATACCCAACCAGATGCTAGCAATGGTGGTCCTTTACAGGAGCTACCTGACATCATATTTGCCAATCTGTGGCTATCTGTATCATATACATATATATAGTCTGTTGGGCTAATAGGCCCCATACCTCCGATTATAGCACGAAGTCCATGCATAATATGTCATGTAAGATATGAATGTTGAATGCACATAGTAGGGCATAACATGAATTTAGTCAATCTTGGCTCATTGGTAAACTTATTCTCATAATATCATAATCATTGTCATAGCATATACACATGACCTGTGGGGTCTTACACATCTTTTGAATACGTTTGGAAACTTAACTCAACATTTAGAATGTGGACTTAACTTTGAAAATGTTCATAAAGATGCTTCACATAATGCTTATACTTTGTTCCATGTCAATTAGTAAAGGAAAGTATTTAAAAAGAATTAAATGCCTTAGTAGTTTAAATAGGAGCATTATACTAGAGATTATTGGAAATTAATGTGTTACTCTCTAAGTGCTTTAGTTATAGTTTTAGTATGGAAGAAGGACTGATTATGAATGCTACATTCCCCTCACAATATGCCTTTATTGTTAGTGACACCACACCAAAAAGAACAACACCTCAACATAAGGATAGGTAGTCAATAAAACTGGTAAATTGATATATAAATATTGAATGTCCAGTTTGAGTGAATGAATGGAATGCCAACCTAATATTGTATTGAGGATAATTCACCTACAATCCAATGCCTTTTATAGAAGATCTTCATAGAAACAAAATAGTAAAATATTGTATTTGACATTTTGGGAATTTCACGGATTTCGTGCCAAAAAAAGGGACAGAGCTTAGCCTTAATATACCTTTCCTATGGACGTCCAAATGCCCAAAGTTTCTTCACGAAAGTTGTTCCTCACATCCTCAGCTTTGAAACAACTATATATATGTAGCCTACAAACACCTATAAATAACCCATAAATTAGCCTTAATGGATATATTTGCTATATAACATTTACGCCAGGAAACGTCCGTAGAACTTCGTCAAAATGATCGTAAAAGAGCCCCAAAACGATTACCTAAATAAAACAGCTGCAAACATACAATAACCATCAAGAACACAACTTTTTCACCGTCAAAAAATATCCCCAAACACAACTAATAAGAGGGGAAAACAATGGAAAAATGGAAGGCACATATTTCTAGGCTCGCGGGCAAATTTTAATGGTAAAAATGCGAAGAACTTACCTAAATCACTTAGGGACTTGGTGGGAGATTTCTCTTCAGCTTCTCTACTTATTTGGGATGAAAATGATTCATTTTTAACTTTTAAACATCAAAATAGCCGACATATAGTTTGGTTTGACCCGACCTGGCTCATGACCCAGTTTTCTACTGGGGCAGTCACGGTAAAACTCTCATAACTTTTTATTCTGAAGTCGTATTGATGAAAATTATTTTGTGTTGGAAACTAGACTCGTAGATCTTCAATTTAATAGTTTATGGGATTTCTAAATCTTTAAATTTTTAAAGATATGGTCTGATACATTTGAGTCAAATTTAAGAAGGATTTCTTAAAGAAGTTTACAGTAACTTTAGCCAACCTTTATCATGCAACTTCCATGACTCCGAAAATTAATGTATGAACTTTGGGCTATTAAATCACCACTTAACAATCCATTATTATCAAATTATGCACTCTTAGTTCCATCCGAGAAGTGAAACTCTATTTAAATCTTCCGAAAAGGGTGAAGTGCCACTTGGACCATCACTCTAATCCTGAACATGCATTTAGGGGATTCCTTTGACTTAAAACATTAGTCCCTTGATATTACCACCTATTTGCAGTCTTATTACTCTTAGGTTCTATCAGAGTCATATATTCCTTATACAACATGCCACAATATGTTTATTATGGAAGACAAAAAACACGGGGTCTCACAAGACTATTCTCTGAAAGGACCATTGAGGGCCATTCAGAACCTCAAAAATACAAATCCTACATGTAACCCTTCTAAGTTCGACGTTTCGGACTAAATAGAATAATAAAAATATAGATTAAGGCCTCCTTTACCCAATACTTGAAAAACCGCTGCTAACCAACTTTCATCCAAAAAGACTAAAATGCCCTCAAAACCTCCAAAAAAAAACTAAGGCTATGCCTAGGCCTAAAATTGCCTCCTGAATCTAATGAAGTTTCAATTCGAGCCTTAGTATTCCAAAATTTGATCAAAGTCAAATTTTAGCCTGAATTTACTTAAACTTACATCTCAAGGGCTTAATGCCACACGCCCCAGGAATTTAGTGAATCTTAAAAGATGAATGACCACAACCATAAATGATCTTGTTATGGAATGCGTAAGATTGATGGACACTCATCTTTTATTATTTTTCTGGGTATTCAAGCACATCAATTAAGTTCTTAAAATGTTACTTGATACATATATACAAATTAGTAGGAAGCGAGAACTTTCCATTTTTTCTTGAAAACCTTTTTCATTATTTCACACAATTTTTTGTTTTACATAGGATCAGACTAATTTGACTCATATTTTCTACTAGAAGCAACATAAAAATGATGAATCTGAGGATGGAGTATTGGTAGAAGTTCCGATATCTTTTATCTCAACTGATGAATCAAAAGTCGATGCTTTAGAGGTAAGAATTTGAAATGTTTCTCTAACTATAAAGTGATTAATTTATATTTTTGTAAGTCATGTACAAAAATATTTAGATGGATTCTTCAATAAAATGTTATTGTTAATTGTTTTATGAAATGAAGAGAAATATTCTTCTGTAAAGCTAAAATCTTTAGGTTACGATCAATTTTAATAATTTTCTTAGAAAGGGAAGCTTTTAAAATTGATTTTCCGTAAAGCTAATTTTTTGGGCATTCCAGTACTTTTATTATATATGTTGTTGAAATATTACTTGACACACATATATAAATTAATAACTAGCAAACAATCAATTTTGATCTTTTTTTTTAAACCTTCTCCATTACTTCACACAATTTTCATTTTTCAAAAGATTTAATTATTCTTTTAAATATATTTTACTAGAATATGGATAAGCAACACCAAGTTAATGATGATGAAGATGCAACATTAGTGGAAGTCCCTATATCTTTTGTAGGATTGGAAGAATCAAACTCTGATGTTTCAAAGGTACGGTTCTTAAAAGTTCCTCCAATTATAAGTTGTTTTGTTTTTTTTTCCTTTTAAGTCATGTACAAAAATCTTTTGAGGAATTCTTAACAACATTTTAATGTTAAGTGTATTATGAATGAAAGAGAAATGCTCTTCTCTAATGATAAAACATATGAAGTGTATCACAACAACAACATTTAAAGATGTCATATCAATAAAAAAATCTTGAGGTTACGATCAATTTTAACAATTTTCTTAGAAAGGGAAGCTTTTAAAATTGATTTTCCGTAAATCTAATTTTTTGGGCATTCCAGTACTTCTATTGTATATGTTGTTGAAACATTACTTGACACACATATATAAATTAATAATTAGAAAACAAGCAATTTTGATCTTTTTTTTAAAACCTTCTCCATTACTTCACACAATTTTCATTTTTCAAAAGATTTAATTATTTTTTTAAATATTTTTAACTAGAATATGGATAAGCAGCACCAAGTTAATGATGATGAAGATGCAACATTAGTGGAAGTCCCTATATCTTTTGTAGGATTGGAAGAATCAAACTCTGATGTTTCAAAGGTACACTTCTTAAAAGTTCTTCCAATTATATGTTGTTTTGTTTTTTTTTTCCTTTTAAGGCATGTATAAAAATCTTTTGAGGAATTCTTAACAACATTTTAATGTTAATTGTATTATGAATGAAAGAGAAATGCTCTTCTCTAAAGATAAAACATATGTAGTGTATCACAACAACAACATTTAAAGATGTCATATCAATAAAAAAAATCTTGAGGTTACGATCAATTTTAACAATTTTCTTAGAAAAGGAAGCTTTTAAAATTGAGTTTCCGTAAAGCTAATTTTTTGGGCATTCCAGTACTTTTATTATATATGTTGTTGAAATATTACTTGACACACATATATAAATTAATAACTAGAAAACAAGAAATTTTGATCTTTTTTTTTAAACCTTCTCCATTACTTCACACAATTTTCATTTTTCAAAAGATTTAATTATTTTTTAAAATATTTTTTACTAGAATATGGATAAGCAGCACCAAACTAATGATGATGAGGATTCAACATTAGTGGAAGTCCCTATATCTTTTGTAGGATTTGAAGAATCAAACTCTGTTGTTTCAAAGGTACTCTTCTTAAAAGTTCCTCCAATTATAAGTTATTGTTTTCCTTTTAAGGCATGTACAAAAATCTTTTGAGGAATTCTTAACAACATTTTAATGTTAATTGTATTATGAATGAAAGAGAAATGCTATTCTTTAATGATAAAACATATGAAGTATATCACAACAACAACATTTAAAGATGTCATATCAATAAAAAATGTCACGACCCGAATTTGGGGCATAGATGTGACATGGCAAAAGAGGACCCGAAGACCCTCGATCAAGCCATCATAGCACCATTACACTCATCATCGGTTCGGAAACGCGGAAGCTA
>JBCEWC010011232.1:0-16893 GCA_038996855.1 Solanum aculeatissimum | reverse complement strand
CTTGTTAAGTATGCATGAAGTATTTGAAAGTATGTTCGGTTTCTAAGCCCAAGTTGCATGATTTGAAGTTTAAGTGTTAAGTTTTCGTTTCTAAGCATGCATGTATATATATGTATAATTATTCTTGTGGGATGATGGCTTAGTACCGAGGGAGTAGGTGGTCAAATGGGGTTTATGCAAGGCCCTGCCTATTCCGTCAAAACCATGAGCCTACATGGGTTGCTACCGACATGGGTGTTGTTTCCCGTAATGTATGCCTTGCTACCGATATGGGTGTTATTTCCCGTAAGGTATGCCTTGATGTTGACATGGATATTATTTCCCGTAAGGTATCCCATGATACGATATGTTATGTTTTGTGTTGAAATCCTCTGAAATGGGTGTTGTTTCCCTTAAGGTAGGTGGCCATCCTCTGACATTGGTGTTGTTTCCCGTAAGGTGTGATGTAGATTACCCTTGGCAAGTAATCTTCTGTTACCCAATGAGGGGTCGCATTGGGAGAAGTTCATGTTGTAGCTCACATGGATTTGTGATGTCGGTTATGGTTCCATCCCCTACTTATATGAGCATTATGGCATGACATGCATCATGGCCCACATAGAATATTGTATATATATATATATATTGTCACTTCCTATATTTGTTTCTATATGTACCCTTGTCATGTATGTTCTCATAGGCTCATGTACATATTCATTTGTATTCTCGCATACTTAGTACTTAATTGTGCTAACCCATATTTCTATCTACATGTTCTAACCATGTAGGTGCCAGCGACAATTTCCATATTCCACCGAACGACGTGTGATCACTCTTGAAGATTTGCATTAGTGGTGAGCCCTTTTGTTTAAGGGCAATAGCCATCTTCCATCCACCTAGTTTTATTATGTTGCTTCTTTCATTTATGTATTGAGAGTGATCCTCAAACTATATCGAGGCCCCGTTTCATCTATGTAGAGGCTTATGGAGAAACTCTAAACTCTTGTACTCCGACTTGAATGTTGAATGTTATGTTTATGGAAGCTTTGTTTATTAGTCTTGATTATGAGGATTATCATTTATTATTCTTATGATATGAATGTTGGGGATTTGAATGACTATGTGCTTATGTGGTAAGTCCCATAATCCCGGCGTGCCCCCATAATTGAATTCCCCTTTCCCGTTCCCTTAGAGATTATTGTTATGTGCTATGTGGACTCATGTTATCCCATTCCCAAAAATGTCCCCATAGTTTGAATCTCAAGTCCCCAATTCCCTAGAATTTATGTGTTATGTGTTTATATTTTGCGCTTCCAAACTGATGATGAGTGTAATGATGCTATGATGGCCTGATCGAGGACTTTCGGGTTCTCCTTCGCCATGTCATATCTAGGCCCCCTATCCGGGTCGTGACATGTCCTCCCAGATATGCAACCTATTTCTATACCATCATATAGAATAACCCCCACTGAGTTGAAACAATTGAAAGAGGATTTGAGAGATCTCTTGGATAAAGAATTTATTAGGCCGAGTGTCTTTTTATGAGGTGCTCTTGTCGTATTTGTGTGAAAGAAGAATGGTTCACTCAGAATATGTATTGATTTCTGCAAGTTAAATAAAGTGACAGTCAATAATAAGTACTTTCTTCCTAGGATAAATGACTTGTTTAACAAACTTTAGGGTGCCACTATTTTCTCCGAGATAGACCTGAGATCATGCTATCACCAGTTTAAAGTGAGAGAATGTGACATTTTTGAGATGGCTTTCCGAACCCAATAAGGTCATTTTGAGTTTTTGGTAATGTCCTATGGGTTGACAAATGCACTTACAACCTTTACCTATTTGATGAACAGAGTATTCAGATAGAACCTTGATATATTCATGATTATGTTTATTGATGACGTTTTGGTGTATCCTAGAGATAAGGAGGAGCATGCCAATCACTTCATAATTGTTCTTCAGACTCTCAAATATAGAGAGTTGTATGCTATGTTTTCAAAGAGTGAGTTTTTGCTCAAGTCTTTGGCTTTTCTAGGCCATATTGTCTCAAGCGATGGCATTCGAGTAGATAATCAAAAGATTGAGGTAGTTAAGAACTTGCCTAGACCAACCTCTCCGACTAATATAAGAAGCTTCTTGGGGTTGGCAGGCTACTACTACAGATTTGTTGAAGGATTTTCTTCCATATCCTGACTATTGACTAGACTGACTCAAAAGAAGGTCAAGTTCCAATGGTCTAATGAATATGACAAGAGTTTTTAAGAATTGAAAACAATGCTGACTACTGCCTCAGTGTTGATCTTGTCTAAAGGAATTGATGATATTGTAATTTATTGTGACACATCAAGAGTGAGATTGGGGTGTGTATTGTTGTAGAAGGGTAAAGTTTCTTATGCTTCGAGACAACTTAAGGTTCATGAGAGGAACTATCCAACCCATGATCTTTAGTTAGCAGTGGTGGTGTTTGTACTTAAGATTTAGTGCTACTACTTGTATGGAGTGCATATGGACGTGTTCACTGATCATAACAACCTTCAATATGTCTTCATTCAAAGAAAGTTGTCCATAAACAAAAGGTTATGGTTTTCTCCACTGGGGGAGATGGAGTGCTGAGATACCACAGAGTAGGTTGTGTTCTCTGAATGTTGATGGTGTTTGAGATAGAATTATGGCTGAAGTTCATAGTTACAAGTATTTTATTCACCGTGGATCTACCAAGATGTACCATGAATTAAGGGAAGTCTATTGGTGGAGTGGAATAAAGAGAGATATTACTGAGTTTGTTTCCAAGTGCTCGAATTGTCATCAAGTCAAAGTTGAGCATCAAAGGCCATGTGGATAGGCTAAAAACTTTGAGATTCCTGAATAAAAGTGGGAGATGATCAATATGGACTTTGTTACGAGTTTGATGAGGTCCCCAAAATCAACATGATTTGATATGGGTGATTGTGGATAGGATGACCAAATCAACTCACTTCTTGGTAATTAAGACTAATGACACTGCGGAGAATTATGCCAGATTGTACATTCAGGAGATTATCAGATTGGATGGACTTCTTTTGTCTATCATTTTAGACAGAGGAGCTCAATTCACATCCCAATTTTGGAAATCTTTTCAGAAAGGTCTAGGTTCAAAGGTGAATCTTAGTACATCCTTTCACCCTAGACAAATGGTCAGGCAAAATACATAATTCTGACATGGGGGGATCTGTTGAGAGCTTGTGTCCTTGACATCAGAGATAATTGGAATGATCATTTACCTCTCATTGAATTTTCATATAAAAATATTTATCATGTAAGTATCCAGATGGCTCCTTATGAGATTTTGTATTGGAGGAGATATAGATCACCAGTTGGATGGTTTGAATTTGGTGAAGCCAAATTGATTGGACCTGATCTTGTCCACCAGACTATGGAGAAGGTAAACATTATTAGACAGAGGTTGAAGACTGCCTAAAACCATAAAAAATCCTACACATATGTGAGAAGAAGAGATTTAGAGTTTGAGATGAATGATTGGGTGTACTTAAAGGTGTCACCCATGAAGGGTGTTATGAGATTTGTCAAGAAGGGAAAAATAAGTTCTCGTTATATTGGTCCTTACCTTGATTATGAAAAGGATTAGGAATGTTGCTTATGAATTGGAGTTGCCTTATGAGTTAGCCACGATTCATCTGATCTTCTATGTCTCAATGTTGAAGAAATAATTGGGAGATTCTTCATTGATAATTCCCATTGATAGTATTGGAGTGAAAGATATCCAATCCTAAATGGAGATTCCAATCCAGATTCTTGATCGCCAGGTTCGCAAATTGAGGACTAAAGAGATAGCCTCAATCAAACTCCTGTGGAGAAATCAATTTATTGAGAAATCCACGTGGGAAGCTAAAGAAGATATGGAATTCAAATATCCATATCTATTCGTACCCAACGATGTGGATGTTGAAGTTAATGCCCTTACCCTTGATTCGAATTAATTTGTCTATCCCTGAGTTAATTGTCGATTGTCTAGAGAGTTTGATTGGTTGTTGAAATGAGTCTTAATTGTTATTCGTGCCTTAAGTCTATCTCTATTTACTCAAGATTCAAGGATGAATCATTTCAAGAGAGAGATAATGTTACACCTAGTAAATTATCGAAATACCCCTAGGTAAGAGATTTGTCACAAAATGCATCACCCTAAATATTTTGGTAAAAATACAAGGTCGAAATCATGATCAACACAAAAACATTGACTGAATAAGTCGTCACAATTGAATTTTAGGCAAACTGGAGCCAAAGATAATTTTTCGAGACAATGATGCAATTTCCAGAAAGGTGTGCAACACCTCCGTATCACGAATCTATCGCGAATTTGTAATTAATTTTGATTCTATTATTTTCGACGGGGATAGTTTGATTAAAAAAATTGTAAAAATATGAATTGGGAGGGACTAGGGCTGCGACGCAGACCAGGTTCACTATAGTTCAAATTTTTTAGTTATTTTGAGAGGCATTCAGACTTTTCCCCATCCCTCCTAAACTTAACCTATGACCAATCTAGGTCGTTTTCAATCTAAAAAGGGTTTCTAAACCTATTCTTAGGTTCTTTACACAACCAATATGCTTTTCTCTCATGTCTTTCTTCGTTCATGGTTCAATATTCTAGTCTCCTAGGCATAAAGGAACCACACTAATCCATCCCAAACTTGATGGTTAAACTCTACTATGGTGACGATACTGTAGGGGAGGTCTTGCGAAAAAATATCTCAATGCCAGGATGATAAAAAGCTTAACACCTCTCATTCTTATTACTTTTCCAATCTGAAAACAAAAAAAAAACAAGAAAAAAATGAAAAATGAAAAGGTCATTTTATTCAAAACCCCAATTGTGACATCTCTTCTCTCCCACTTCACACCTCAAAATGCACCCTTATTATAAACTTATAAGGAAGCTAAAGACTCTAAGCAAAAAAGAGGAAAAAAAGACTAAGGTTTAAGTGATTTATGAAAAAACTCTTGTGAATTTATTATGATCCTTCGTGTCAAGTATGTAAGATTAAACTAAAACATGATACTATTATTTCAAGTGTCCCCATTGATAGTAATAGAAATATTGTGAAAGTATTGAGTCTCTATGCATGATTCTTAAGAAGGCTAAAACATCCTATCATTAGGTTGGGAAGAGAGGAAATGGGAATGAAAGTAAGTTTCAGTTTTGGCCAACACATTCATCTGGCAGTGTACTGGTACCTAGAAATTGGAATGAACAGAAGTCTCAAAATTTTAGAGCTCATGGATCTCAGTCACTAACTAGTGTAGCTCTAGGTTCACAGGGTAAGCCATCATAGTTATGGCAAACTACACTCGGGAAAATTTCATGAGAGAGGAAATACATGTTACAAGTATGGTCAAATGGGTCACTTTCAAAGAGATTGTCCAAGGTGTCCTGACAAGGCTCAATCTTCTACACTGGTACCACCAACTAGAAGAAATCAGAAGGGTGCTACTTCTTGCACAAGCAGGGATACAAATCATTTGTATGTCATAGGCAGTCACCAAGATTAGAAAGTTGCATTAAATATCATAATGGGTATGCTTCGAGTCTTTACCTTTGATTGTTATGCATTACTTGATTCAGGCGCAACTCTGACTTTTGTAACTCCTTATGTGGCTAATAGATTTCAGATTCTTCCTGAGTGTTTACTTGAAACCTTCGTTGTTTCCACTCCTGTCGGTGAGTCATTCCTAGCCGAAAGGGTCTATAGAGATTATGTAGTATCGATCCTTCATAGGGATACCCTTGCTGATTTGATAGAGTTAGAGATGATTGATTTCGATGTGATCTTTGGCATGGATTAGCTTTATGCCCATTATTGCTCCATTGATTGTTGGACCCAAACTGTTAAATTTTAATTCCTGAATGGACCGGTCCTAGAGTGGAAGGGAAATGCTATTGCACCTAAGGCAAAATGTATTTTCTACCTTAGGGATAAAAAGCTAACCTCTAAAAGATATATCTATCACCTTGTGCGAGTTAAGAATGATGATATTGAGCCTTCTACTCTTGAGTCAGTCTCGATTATGAAGTAGTTTCCTGAGGATCTACCAGGAGTCCCTCCTGATAGGGAGTTTGACTTTGAAATTAATGTTCTCCCCAATACACATGCTATCTTTATTCCACTTTATAAAATGGCCCCTACTAAGTTGAAGGAATTGAAAGAGCAACTAAAATATTTGTTAGATAAGGGATTCATTGGGCTGAGTATTTCTTCTTGGGGTGCTCCTTTCCGATTCGTGCAAAAGAAAGATAGATCTTTCAGAATGTGTATTGATTATAGGCAACTAAAAAGGTCATAATAAAGAATAACTATCCTATCCCCTGGATAGATGATTTGTTTGACCAACTTCAGTGTAACGACCCAAAAATTTTCAAAAAATCCTTATAGTTTGTCTTGTATGATGTTATACTGGTCATGTTTAAGTTTTTGTAGCCACGGGTTGAGTTTAAGTGGCCGAACGCAAAATGGATCATTTGGTGGCCTAGAGAGGCCGTTTGGATAGTAGACTTTGAGCTTGCATAAATTTTGATGCGGATTGAACCATGTGAAATGCTATATATAAATTTAACCTCTTTGAGTTAGCTTCGCAATGCAACTGGTTTCACTCTATTTAGAGTTTGGATGAGGAAGTTTTGGCCAAAAGAGTGGGACTGCCTGAAATTCGAAAGACATTGCAGATAGACCCTGAAAATGGCCCAAGGAAGGGACCACGAGCCATGAGCCTTGGATCGGTCTATGAGGGGGTCCGTACCATTGTCCAGTGAGTTGGGGCTTGCCATGAAGTACCCCAAAACACAAGTTGTAGCTCACGGACCATCCCACAGTCCGTGAAACTTGGCATGGGCCGTGAGACTGCCCGTTTAGTGGGGCAGTGGCTTGTCCGTGCTGTGGGGTGGTTTTATGGACCAAGTACGACTCTAGGGACCAGTACACGATCCGTGTGAAGTTATATGGTCCATGAAACCCCGCGTTAAGTTGTCCAGAAAGTCCTCCGAGAGTTCGCGTTGAAAATTTGGCTAAGGCAATTTTGATGGAGGGTTATACGGCCAGTGTGCACTTTGATGGGAACTGTAGCTGTCGTGTGACACTGCGTAGCGGTTAAAAGTCTGATTCATTAAGGGGTTTTTTGTGATTTAACTAATCTTTATGCCTCTTTTAAGTTCCCTAAGGTTCCCTAAATCCCTAAAATTGATCATTAATCGTATATCTCCATTGAAAACACTCTCAAAACTCCATGAAAACCTCTCAATCCTCTTGATCACCATTGTTGAAACTTCAAAGAAAATTTGGGGAAAAAGCTCAACTTTTACACTTCTATCAAGTTCAAGTGTTGGGTATAAGGTATGTGGGATTTAAATTCATGGATTCTTCCATCCATGAAGCTCAAGAAACCAAATCTTTAAATTATGAATTCTTACGTTCTACTTAGTTATGGGTTCTTTTGATTTCGCAAAACTCTCTTGACGTTTGGTGTTCGCTATAAATTTTAGGTTACTTTCTTGTGAATTTACTCTTAGAAATTATGATTTACTCCATTAAAGTATGAAGAACTAGTATTGCATATGTTCATCTTGAATTTTGATTCATGGGTGAATTTTGCCGAATTTAACTTTGAAACTTTCACATAAATTTGAAGAAGTAAGGTTTGAATTGTAATTTAAAGTTTTGAATTCCGTCACCCTTGCTTTGATGCATTCATTCATGTATTTCATTGGATAATACTTTGATGAAACTCTTGTTTTTAGGGAATTCTTGATGTAAGTTTGAATATGTTTAGGCTTGTGATCATAATGTCTCTTTGATAGACTCTATGAGTCGTTTGTGGTGCTTACACCGTTTGTTTTGATTTTTTATTTAGTAGAATGAATTATATCTTATTGCATTGATTTTGAATGATTTTGGAAACTCTTGATTCGGTTTGGAGCCTCTTGACTTGAAACGTTTGAGTTTTGGGTAAATCATGTTCTAATGATGCATGATTTGAAAAGTATGGTTAGTTTCGGGTTTGAAAAGCATTGGTATGTATATATGTATTCCCGTGGGATTCGACTTAGTACGGAGGGATTGGGCATTCACCCTTTTCGTCAAACCATGTGCCACCATGGGATTGCCCCATATCAGGAGCCTTGTTTTGATACCCCTTGTTTAAGGGAGCTTTGGGATCTACTAGGCAAGTAGTCTGTTCCAAGTGGTAATTTGCTTGGTCCTACTTTGAGTCGGTTGAGGTCAAATCCCCAAAATTATAATATTGTTAGGTTTGTATTTCAGGCATCATGGCATAAACATCTTGTTATATATATTCCTTTGGCTAAGTGCATTCTCTTCGATCCATGTGTCCCCTTGTCATATTGATGTCATGCTTCATGTCATATGCATTGCATGCCCGCATACTTAGTGCTTTATTGTGCTAACCCATGATTTTGTCTACATGCTCTAATTATGTAGGTGCAGGCGACGAGTACTATTTACCTACTGACGAGCTTTGATCTTAAAGCTATCTATTAGTGCTGAGCCTTTCTTTCAAGGGCAATAGTCACCTTTCCTCGAGTTATTTAGTAGTTTACTTTAGTTTATTTTGACTTTTGAGGGTGAGCCCGGACCTGTCGTGGCCCCCGTCATTTCCTTAGAGGCATGTATTAGACCTTTGACATTCTTGCTACGTTATGTGTTGACTTGTTAACTTTCACTATATATCGTATGAATTGACTTAAGTTTAGATTTGATTAAGTTTTAAATGTTGAGTTTGCTATTGATAATTTGAGCCTATTGAATTATGTGTTACGCTTTTGTATTCTTTGAGCCAATGATGAGTTTTGATGCTATGATGGCTTGATCAAGAGATTTCAGATTATCCTTTGCCATGTCACATCTAGACCCCCTAATCGGGTCGTGACAAAGATGGTATCAGAGCCGTAGGTTTATAATGGTCCTTGGAGTCCACATGCCACATCCAGTAGAGTCTTATTCATAGGTGTGATACGTGCTATACCTATGAACGAGAGGCTATGGTGACATTTTAGGAATTTGTCAATTCATTGTTCTATTCTATCGTGCTTAAGCTATGAAAGTGTTCATTCCTAAATGGGTTCTTTTGTTGTTTGTTCAAAACATGTCTCCAAGAAGAGCAAGAGCTCCCGCCCCTCGTCAGGCTCTCGAGAATGAGGGACAGGTGTCATATGCCGAGTTCCGGAACGTTGTATCCATGTTGGCTCAAGAAGTGGACAACCAAGTTGAACCTGCTGCTCCTGCTGCTGGAGGTACTCCGACATCTCGGGTGAGGGACTTCACCAAGATGAACCCTTCAGAATTTCATGGGTCTAGGGCTGAGGAAGAAGCACAGGAATTTATTGATAAACTTATAAAGGTGTGAGTATCATGGGCATGAGTGCAGACGAGAAGGCGGAGTTGTCCACCTATCAACTGAAGGATGTGGCCCAGGTTTGGTACAATCAGTGGCTTGAGGAGAAGCCAAGGGGTGCTGAGATCAGGTGGGATGAATTCAAAGTGGCTTTCCTTGACAAGTTTTTTCCCTCTTGAACTTAGGGAGGCTAAAATGACTGAGTTTATTAACTTGAAACAAGGGAATATGATGGTGAGGGACTATGCACTCAAGTTTACAAAGCTGTCAAAGTATGCTCCCATGTTGGTGGCAGATCCTCGTGCTAGGATGCACAAGTTCATATCAGGTGTTTCAGACTTAGTGGTGAAGGAGTGCAGAACAACAATGCTCGTTCATGACATGGAAATTTCCAAGATCATGACTTATGTTGAACAGATAGAAGGGGAAAAGCTTAAAGAAAAGAGAATGGGAGAGGCAAAGAGGGTCGGACTTGAAGGTGGGTTCTCAAATGTTAGAGGTGGTTATGGCCAATTACAATAGGGCCAAGGTTCTAATGTGAAGATTTCAAATCCTCGGGTTGCCCCTTCTAAGGCACCAGTTGGTGGTGGCCAAGGGGCTCCTCGTTGTGGTACTTGTGGTGGCAATCATTTTGGTGAGTGTCGACGGGTTTCGGGTGCTTGCTATGGTTGTGGTAGCCTGGACCACAGGGTCTCCAGTTGCCCCAAGAATCCAAAGAGAGACCAAGTTGCTTCTAGTGGTCAAAGGCCACCCAAGGCTCCGGTTGCCAATGCTCCTAGGAACAATCGATTCTATGCACTTCATGGTCGTCAAGAGGTAGAGGATGCTCCAGATGTTGTCACGGGTATGTTACGAATCTTTAATTTTGATGCATATGCATTGTTAGATCCGAGTGCTAACTTGTCATTTTTTACTCCTTTACTGGCTGTAAAATGTGATTTGAATCCTAAGACTTTGAGGGAACCTTATTCAGTGTATATCCCTGTTGGCGAGTCTATTATTGCCTGTAAGGTGTATAGGGGTTGTTCAATTTATGTGATGCATAGGGTATTTTCGGGTGACCTCGTTGAACTTGAGATGTACGATTTTGATGTGATATTGGGGATGGACTAGTTGTACGCTTCTTATGCCTCAGTAGACTGTAGGACTAGACAAGTTAAATTCTAAGTCCCCAATGAGCCCGTGCTTGAATGGAAGGGTAGTAGTTCGATGTTTAAGGGTAGGTTTATTTCCTATCTCAAGGCCCGGAAGATGATTGGTAAGGGGTGTATCTACCATATAATGAGGGTTAGAAATGTTGAAAGTGAGATACCTAGGCTTGAATCGGTTCTGGTTGTTAACAAGGTCCCTGATGTGTTTCCTGAAGATTTTCCCGGTATTCCTCCGGATAGAGAGATTGACTTCGGCATAGACCTCCTTCTGGATACTCAACCGATATCGATTCCTTCTTATCGGATGGCTTCGGTTGAATGATGGAATTGAAAGAGCAACTGAAAGATTTGTTGGAAAACGATTACATTAGGGCTAGCATCTCACCTTGGGGTGCTACCGTGTTGTTTGTGAGAAAGAAAGATGGGTCACTCAGAATGTGTATTGACTACCGGCAGTTGAACATGCTGACTATGAAGAACAGGTATCCATTGCCAAGGATCGATGACTTGTTTCACCAACTTTAAGGGGTGACCCACTTTTCAAAGATTGATCTCCATTCGGGTTATCACGAATTGAAGGTGAGGGAGTGTGATATTCCAAAAATAGTCCTTTGGACTCGTTATGGTCATTTTGAGTTTGTGGTATGTCCTTTGGGTTAATAATGCTCCGACGACATTTATGGATCTTATGGACCGAGTGTTTAAGCCATTTTTTGATGAATTCGTTGTGGTGTTTATTGATGATATATTGATTTACTCTAGGAGTGAGGGTGAACATGTGAATCATCTAAGGCTGGCTCTTCAAACCTTGAGGTAGAAGCAACTATATGCCAAATTTAGTAAGTGTGAATTTTGGTCCAATGAGGTCTCCTTCCTTGGTCACATAGTGTCCGGTGATGGTATCAAGGTTGATCCCAAGAAAACAGAGGCAGTGAAAGATTGGCCTAGGCCGTTGACCCCGTCGGATATTAGAAGCTTCCTTGGGTTAGCCGACTATTTTAGATGGTTTGTTGAAGGGTTTTCATCCATAGCATCTCCGTTGACCAAGTTGACCCAAAAGAAAGCTATGTTTGTGTGGTCTAACGAATGTGAGAAGAGTTTTTAAACATTGAAGGATCAACTTACTTCGGCTCCAATTTTGACCTTACCAAATGGGTTAGATGGTTTCGAGGTATATTGTGATACTTCAAGAGTGGGATTGGGTTATGTCCTCATGCAGCATGACAAGGTGATAACTTTTGTTTCTCGGAAGTTGAAGATGCATGAGAAGAACTATCCAACTCATGACCTTGAGTTAGCGGCGGTGGTATTTTCTTTGAAGATTTGGAGACACTACTTGTATGGCGTTCATTTTGATGTATTCACCGGCCATAAAAGCTTGCAATATGTGTTCACTCAAAGGGATTTGAACTTGAGGCAAAGGAGATGGCTAGAGCTTCTCAAAGATTATGACATGAGCGTTATTTACCATCCCGGCAAGGCTAATGTGGTAGCGGATACTCTTAGTAGGTTCTCCATGGGTAGTGTGTCGCATGTGGAAGAGGGGAAAAAGGAATTAGCAAGGGATGTTCACCGGTTGTCTAGGCTGGGTGTGAGATTAGTTGATTCCGGAGATAGGGATATTCATGTTCAAGGTGGTTCCTAATCTTCCTTAATAGTTGATGTGAAGGCAAAGCAAGATTTGGATCCTTCCTTGGTTGAGTTGAAAAAACTAGTTTCAGAGGGTAAGATTGAGGTTTTCTCCCAAAGGGGAGATGGTGTGCTTAGTTATCAAGACCAGTTGTGTGTTCCGGATGTAGAAGGTTTGAAGGAGATGATCATGCAAGAAGCCCATAACTCTCAATATTCGATACATCCAGGTTCTACTAAAATGGATCAAGACTTGAAGGAATTGTTTTGGGGGCATGGTATAAAGAGCGATATAGCAAGGTTCGTGTCAGAATGTCCAAATTGAAAGCAAGTAAGGGTTGAGCATCAAAGGCCCGATGGTTTGATACAAGACATTGAAATTCTAGTTGGAAGTGGGAAGACATTAATATGGACTTTGTGGTTGGCTTGCCTCATACTAGGAGACAGTTTGATTCTATTTGGGTGATTGTTGACAGGATGAAAAATTTGGCTCATTTTCTACCAGTCAGGACTACCTATAGTGCCGAGGAGTATGCTAAGGTGTATATTCGGGAGTTAGTTCGTTTGCATGGTGTGCCAACGTCTATCATATCAGACCAAGGTACCCAATTCATTTCACATTTTTGGAAGTCCTTCCAAAGAGGGCTTGGTACTAAGGTTACGTTGAGCACCACATTTCATCCCCAAACCGATGGACAAGCTGAGAGAACAATCCAAACGTTGGAAGACATGTTGAGGGCATGTGTACTGGAATTCAAGGGTAATTGGGATGATCAATTACCGCTTGTTGAGTTTGCATATAACAATAGCTTCCGTGCTAGTATTGGCATGGCCCCATTTGAGGCCTTATATGGCAGAAGGTGTAGGTCTCCAATCGGATGGTTTGAAGTTGGGGAGATAGCCTTTCTAGGTCCGAATTTGGTGATTGAGGCTATTTATAAGGTGAAATTGATAAGGGAGAAATTGAAAACGTCCCAAAGTCACCAAAAGTCTTATACGGATTTGAGAAACAGAGACCTTGAATTTCTTGTTGGTGACTGGGTGTATGTAAAGGTGTCTCCTATGAAGGGCATTATGAGGTTTGGCAAGAGGGGTAAACTGAGTCCCCGATATGTGGGTCCTTATGAGATTGTTAAACGTATTGGGAATGTAGCTTACAAGTTAGACTTTCCCATGGATATGAGTTCTATTCATCCGGTCTTCCATGTTTCTATGTTGAGGAAGGTAGTTGGTGACCCCAAGGCCATTACGCCTTTGGAGGGTGTGACAATTGAAGAAAACTTGACCTATGAAGAGGTCCCGGTTGAGATGTTGGACAGACAAGTGAAACGGCTTCACAACAAGGAAGTGGCTTCGGTGAACGTTCTTTGGAGAAACCAAGAAGTAGAGAGTGCAACGTGGGAAGCATAATTGGACATGAAGGAGAGATATCCTTATATCTTCCAATCTACTCAAGCCTAAGGTACTTGGTTCTATCCTTTAAATTGTCCTAATTCTTTGTATCTTGAGTTTTATGACATTGCATGCATTCATGAGCACGAAATATGATTTAAATGATGTTTTGACATGAGTTTTGAATGATTTATGATATGATGCATGATCTCTTGAGTTTTGGTCAGCATGTCTCTTGTTTTGTGATTGATGTCCTCAATCCCTAGTCTTAGCTCATTGGAGGACGAATGTTCCCAAGGGGGAGATGATGTAAAGACCCAAATATTTTAGAACACTCCTTATGGTTGGTCTTGTATGATTTTATACTGGTCATGGTTGAGGTTTGGTAGCCATGGGTTGAGTTTAAGTGGTCAAACGCAAAACGGATCATTTGGTGGCCTAGAGAGGCCGTTTGGACAGTAAACGTTAAGCTTCCATAACATTTGATGCAGGTTGAACCGTATGGGATGCTATATATCAAATTGAATCTCTTTGAGTTAGATTCGCAACGCAACTAGTTTCACTCGATTTGGAGTTCGTATGAGGAAGTAATGACCAAAAGAGTGGGACTGCTTGAAATTTAGAAGACATTGGAGATAGGCCCTGCAAATAACCCAAGGCAAGGACCACGGACCGTGAGCCTTGGAAAGGTCCATGTGGGGGTCCGTGCCATGGTCCAGTGAGTTAGGGGTGGCCAGGAACCAGCCCAAAACACAAGTCATGGCTCATGGACCACCCCACAGTCCGTGAACCTTGGCATGGGTCGTGAGACTGCCCGTTTGGTGGTACAGTGGCTTGTCCATGCTGTGGGGTGGTTTTATGGACAAAGTACTACTCCACATACAAGTACACGGTCCGTGTGAAGTCATATGGTCCGTGAAACCCCTCGTCAAGTGGTCCAAAAAGTCCTCCGAGAGTTCTCGTTGAAATTTTGGCTAGAGAAATTTTGCTGGAGGGTTACACGGCCAGTGTGCACTTTGACGGGAACTGTAGCTTCCGTGTGACACTGTGTGGCGGTTTAAAGTCTGATTCATTAAGGGTATTTTCATGATTTAACTAATCCCTAAGCCTTTTTTAAGTTCCCTAAGGTTCTCTAAATCCCTAAAACTGATCATTAATCGTATATCTCCATTGAAAACACTCTCAAAACTTCATCAAAACATCTCAAGCCTCACCATTGTTGAAACTTCGGAGAAACTTTGGGGAAAACACTCAACCTTTGCACTTCTATCAAGTTCAAGTGTTGGGTATAAGGTATGTGGGATTTAAATTCATGGATTCTTCCATCCATGAAGCCTAATAACCCAAATCTTTAAATTATGAATTTTTACGTTCTGCTTAGTTATGGGTTGTTTTGATTTCGCAAAACTCTCTTAAAGTTTGGTGTTCGTTGTAGACTTTAGGTTACTTTCTTGTGAATTTACTCTTAGAAATTATGATTTACTCCATTAAAGTATGAAGAACTAGTATTGCATGTGTTCGTCATGAATTTTGATGCATGGGTGAGTTTTGTCGAATTTAACTTTGAAACTTTCATATAAATTTGAAGAAGTAAGGTTTGAATTGTAATTTAAAGTTTTAAATTCCATCACCCTTGCTTTGATGCATTCATTCATGTATTGCATTGGATAATACTTTGATGAAAGTCTTGTTTTTGGGGAATTCTTGATGTAAATTTGAATATGCTTAGGCTTGTGATCACAATGTCTCTTTGATAGACTCTATGAGTCGTTTGGGGTGCTTGAACCGTTTGTTTTGATTTGTGATTTAGTAGAATGAGCTATATCCTATTGCATTGATTTTGGAAACTCTTGATTCGTTTTGGAGCCTCTTGACTTGAAACGTTTGAGTTTTGGTAAACCACGTTCTAATGATGCATGATTTGAAAAGTATGGTTAGTTTCGGGTTAGAAAAGAATATGTATGTATATATGTATTCCAGTGGGATCCGACTTAGTACAGAGGGATTGGGCATTCACCCTTTCCGTCAAATCATGTGCCACCATGGGATTGCCCCATATCGGGAGCCTTGTTTTGATACCCCTTGTTTAAGGGAGTTTTGGGATCTACTTGGCAAGTAGTCCGTTCCAAGTGGTAGCTCGCTTGGTCCTACTTTGAGTTGGTTGAGGTCAAATCCCTGAAATTATAATATTGTTAGGTTTGCATTTCATGCATCATGGCATAAACATCTTGTTATATATATTCCTTTGGCTAAGTGCATTATCTTCGAACCATGTGTCCCCTTGTCATATTGATGTCATGCTTCATGTCATATGCATTGCATGCCTGCATACTTAGTGCTTTATTGTGCTAACCTATACTTTTGTCTACATGCTCTAATCATGTAGGTGCAGGTGACGAGTACTATCTACCTACCGACGAGCTTTGATCTTAAAGCTATCTGTTAGTGGTGAGCTCTTCTTTCAAGGGCAATAGCCTCCTTTCCTTGAGTTATTTAGTAGTTTAGTTTTGTTTATTTTGACTTCTGAGGGTGAGCCCGGACCTTCCGTGGCCCCCGTCATTTCCTTAGAGGTATGTGTTGGACCTTTGACATTCTTGCTACGTTATGTGTTGACTTGTTAACTTTGACTATATATCGTATGAATTGACTTAAGTTTTGGATTTGATTAAATTTTAAATGTTGAGTTTGCTATTGAGAATTTTGTTCCTATTGAATTATGTGTTACGCTTCCGCATTCTTTGAGCCAATGATGAGTTTTGATTCTACGATGGCTTGATCGAGAGCTTTCGGGTTCTCCTTCGCCATGTCACATCTAGACCCCCTAATCGGGCCGTGACATTCAGGGTGCCTCTTGCTTTTCAAAGATAGATCTTAGATCTGGTTACTATTAGTTGAAGGTAAGGGAATGTTATATCCTAAAGACCATCTTTAGGGCCCATTATGGCCACTTTGAGTTCTTGGTTATGTCCTTTGGGTTGACTAACGTGCTGGCAGCCTTCATGGATTTGATGAACAGAGTATTCAAATAGTACCTTAATATGTTCGTGATTGTGTTCATTGATGATATTCTGGTTTATTCTAGAGATAAATAGGAGCATGTCAATTATCTCATAATTGTTCTTCAGACTCTTAAAGAGAATAAGTTATATGTGAAATTCTCAAAGTGTGAGCTTTCCTAGGCCATATTGTCTCGGGTAATGGTATTAAAGTGGATACTCAAATGATTGAAGTGATTAAAAATGTAACAACCCGAAAATTTCCGAAAATCCTTATGGTTGATATTGTATGATGTTATACTAGTCATGGTTGAAACTTGGTAGCCATATGTTGAGATTAAGTGGCC
>JBCEWC010011231.1:0-16895 GCA_038996855.1 Solanum aculeatissimum | reverse complement strand
AGCTAAAACACTCCATACATAAAATTATCTACGATATAAGTAATGGACATACATATATGCACAATGATCTATTTAAACCAAGACTTTATTATAATAAAAAAAATATTTTACAAGGAATTCAAAAATACCACAATACAAGTACATGGTTAATAGTATATCCCAACACCTGCACATTAGTAGTTTCTCTTGTCTTTCAAACATGTAGATTTTCCATCATCGTGTACATATTCCTTACATTTTTTTCTCCTCAGTTTGAAAAATATTTGAAGTAAAAATTTCAAGATGCGTTTTTGCATCCTGTTCCTTTATTTTCACTTTTGTAATTAATTTTTGATAATCTATTATCTTTTGATATGATAATATCTTGGGAACAAGAGACTTTTTGATGACTGAACTTTTGAATGCTTACGTTGTAGATCTATAAGGTACTGTTTTAGAGAGATATCTCAAATGATCACTCAATTATGTATTCTTTTCTAAGAAAGTCACTCAACTTTGAATTTAAACTCAAAAATCACTTAACTATGTATTTTCTACTCAAATGTCAATCAACTTTTGACTTTTATCTCAACTCTGAGTGTCTACATAAAATATCACTAAACCTCTTTAATAATTTTTAATTAGAATTTACTGATGTAAATTTTTGTTTAAAACTATTTTTTGTTAAATAAAAAGATATCCATTTAAATCATTTAATGATCCATTCCACTTAATTCAACTCACTAAAAAAATTGATTTTCGTATTAATTTTTTGTCTTGACGTTCTTTGAATTTATTTACAGGAATGACTAATTTGATTTTTGTATTAATTTTTTACTTGACATTCTTCGAATTTGTTTACAGGAATGATTAAACATCAATGACAGTATCACTTTCATCCAATGCAATTAAGTGCTTTCTTTTGAGGTTTTATTGTATTTTGTTTTGATTTCAAAATGATGGAATGCAGATTTTTTCTACAAAGTTTTGACCCTTCTCACGAGATATTTATCTTTTTAAAATTTTTTGTTTTAAATAAGAAATTCTTATAAGAAAATTTTAATTAAATAGTCTGGATGACTTTGTAAGTAAAATACTCATAGTTGAGTGATTTTTGAATTAAAATTCAAAGTACAGTGATTTTTTGAGAAAAGAGTGAGAATTAAAAACCAAAGTTGAGTAATTTTTTATGAAAAAAGTGTATGATTGTGTCATCATCAAATATATTATTTCTACTTTTTAGGAAGATACCCATGTATTCACCTCAAAAATTCAATAATTTTATTCCAGACACATGTGATATTATGTTTTATCTTCATTAATTTTTTGTTATCTATCTTGAGAATGTATGGAGGGCTTTATTAATTTATGTTCCAATAGTTAGTCAAAGCTTGTTATACCAAAAAGGTTAAGGGTTGAAAAAATTCTTCTAAATACCTTCTTATAAGAAAATATTCAACCCCCAACAATCATAACTATTTCATAAATTTATTTACAATATAATGATATGTGAGTTTTGTAAATAGAAGAGAGTGTGACATCATGAAGCTATTTGATGATATAATTTAAAAAAGAATGATCGAGTAAGATGATTTACCATTGTTAATTACTATGAATGATTATTGTAAAATGAAGAACTTGAAAGAGGATTTTAAATTGAGAGGAACAATAAGTAATGAGAATATGTGAAGCCTAATATGATAACATTGAACACTTTATGCAGCGGACTCTGTAAGTTAGAGAAGAGTGAGGAGGATAATTGTATAATGGAGAAAATAAAGGATTTTGAATTTGTGTTTGGTGAGTTTAAATATCATATCCTTTTTGATGGATATTCGTGACGTGATGATGTTAATTTTTCATTTGTAAAGATGTGATTAAACAAGAAGCCCCAATGAATAAGAACATAAATATTTTACTTAATTCAAAAAGACAAACAGTTTAACATATGACATAAATAACTTTTTAGTACATCAGATTTTTCATTTTTGGCCTAATCTTAACACCAAATTTTTTCAGAGATCACTCTATTGCAAAATAGTTTATCAATTAGAATCAAAGAAAATATTATCAAATTTATGTGATGTTATCGGGAAAAAGAATAACTTTTGAATAACACTATAATAAAAAGTTTGATCTACTTAATGAGCTGAAGGAAGCTTTCTCAAAGCACTTTAGAAATTAATCTTTAAGATATGATGAATACTTTTATTAGACATAAAAGAGAGTAGTAAAGCACTTGGTCCAAGTACTTATCGAGACACCAATTATGGATGAAGGTTGAAAAATCGCTCACAGATGGATGAATTTCACCTGAAAGATTGGACACAGTCAAATAAATTTAAAATTGAATTGCATCTATAATTATATTTTTTCTGATATGGTCAACTCTATTTTACGCTTTCAAAAGAGATATTAATATCGATAATAAGAGTTTAAAGTTTGATTAAAAAACTGACGCAAATGTACAAAATAAATGTCAACTAGCTAAGAATATCTTTTTTAAGTATTACGTGAAACACCCTATTTTTACCTTATAAAATAAAAAATAATGAAAATAACTTATTGATTATACTTTAATTATTCATCTTCATTGGTTTCGATGATATTCAATCATTTTGACATCAATAAAGACCACCATTTGTTGATCCACATTGTAGTTCATTTTCATGTATAATTATTTACTCAGTTTTTAAAAATAAATATTCACATTATAATTTAATAAAAAACTTGAGCTATATTACTTCTCATACACGTGCAATGTATGAGTGAGGAATCTTTATCTTAAAAGCATGAACACTCTAATTTGAATGTTAAATTATTATAATACCTCCAATTAAAAAAAATTCTAACTTAAATATTAAATTACTAAAATACCCGTAACTAAGAATACTCATCTATATCTATTTTAACAACATATTTTTTCCTGAAGGGTTGTGACTTTTTTGAGCGCAGTAACTTTTTTAAATGATTGAGATTTTTTTGATAAATTGTGTCTTTTACAAAGGATTGTGACTTTCTTAACGGTCATGAATTTTTAGATAAAGCACAATAAGCACTTTCTTATACAACCCTTTGTTGATTAAAAATAAAGGGGATCTCTCTTAATTTTCAACCACTAAGATTTTTTGAACTGTTATTCTTCTTCTTTTTCCAATTTAAGATTTTTCGTGTGATTTACTATCATAAACTAAGTTCAAAGTCAATAAAATACTAGTCATCAAAATATTATTATTGAGGTGTATTTTAGAAAAATATCACAATGAATAATTTTAGGGTGGGTAACTTGCGAAAAAATGATAGTTTAAATGTGTTTTTGATCATTCATTCCTAAAAAATTATATATTACAAACTTTGGATACACGTGCGACACATCTGAAGAGAAACTTGTATAATATGAAAATTACCAAGTTAAACACATGATAATAGTCCATTTAAATTAAGAGAATGAAGTATGAAAAATGTCAATGCGATATAACAATTAGGATAAAACTTCTAAGGATCTATGTAGGAAGATGACAAGTCATGTGTGGGATATAGATAGTAACCAACAATAAGACCATATGAGTTATTATATGGAATACTGATGTTAACACTGCACTGAAAAAAGGGAGACAACTTGCTAGGATAGAATTCTTGAGGACAGTATCATAATAATCTTAAGCTCTGTGTGGATTCACTAGCTACTCCAAAACAAGACCCTATGGTGACATGCAACTTTATGCTAAAGTTTGCAACTAAGATCCACTTGGGTCTCTCTTTTGAACATCTAAATTGAACCTCACCTCAAGCCCTCTCAGTGTTGATTAAAATTCCAATGCAATAGTAGATAATATTGTATAAGTCAATCATGAGGATAAGAAATGCTAACTAACCATTCCTCTCCTATCTATTCATCAATATAATAAAATAGCTCATTAAAATTGAATTTGATCAATGTGGGAAGTGAACTTTTTGACATCTCAAATACATGAGTAGTTGAATATAAATATAAAACTTTGATTCAATTATTATGAATATTGTAGTTATCATTCCTTGAATCTACGAATAATTTCTCGACATCATCAATTCTTTCATAAAACTTGTCTGAAATTCTTAATATGTCATGATCATAAGCCAACATTTAAACTAGGAAAAATTACATAAGTTTAGGATAAATCAACTTAAAATCCTAAAATATTAATGAAAGTATGCATAATCATATAATCCAATGTAAATTAAATCATAATTGAAGAACCCACAATAACTTTCTTGAACCCAAAATCACATTAAGAAGAACTTAATTTAAAATAATTGAAATCGTGTAAATGATAAAAATTCATGCCTAACGAACTAAATAATGATAAATAATTCATAATTGAAGTAGTCCAATGAAGAAACACGAACTCTATCTGAAACTTAGAAGAAATTAAATTGAAAACCTTGAAGTTTGTTGGTTTCTACGGATAGAAAGATTCCATGGATGAATACCCGCATACCTTGATGAGATTTTGAAGAAAACATGAGAATTGAAGGTAGAATTGAAGAACCCTAGCTTTGACTTGATAAAGAATGGAGATAATTGGACTTCAGATAATATTGTGATATTTAGAGAATAATTGAGAATGGGTGAAATTGAAGAGTATAGATGGTGTAAGGCACCGTAAGTTGGAAGTTTAGAAACTAAAGTGAAAAAGAAAAACTTTTCTATATTTTGGTAGAGGGTGCTCACCAAGGGACCCACCACGGGCCTTGGTATGCACAACTTGCCGTGGTGGGCCCTCAATAAAGGAGCCCTAGAAGATAGTTTGAAGAGAGGGGGGACCACGAGACCTTTCACGGTCCATGGACCCTACTATGAGTCCTGGTGGGACTTGTGGAGAACACCCCTCCTAGGGCTTAAGACAACCTCTGCCCATGACTCCCACTACTGATCGTAGTGCCTAAAATGAGCCATGGTTGGTGCTTTTCAGGGGTTCATCTAAGAAAATATTTCCTAGTTTAATGAGGGGTATATGAGACATTTTTCTATGCAAAGTTCAATGTATTTGGATGATTTTTAAGTCTAAATAATAGTCTGATAAATACTCTAACCTATCTAAATTAATTCATTCTAATCCAAATTTTCAAATTACAAATCATCTTTTTAAAAATACTCTCAAGGTTCTCCTCTTCACCAAATTTATTTCCATTGAAGATTAAAGAAATTTCATCATGTTTCAAGTTCAATTCCACCAAAATTTAATAGTTTATACATCAAGGTATTTGATTTTACATCCATAGGGAACTTCCATGTCATAACTCAATCTAGACTTTAGGCGTGACACGGTGATTGGAATTAACATATCATCAAGCATTCATAGTGTAAAAAAAGCATCAAGAAAAATCTATATAACCTCATATCAAGATCACAAGGGAAAGAGCGACTTTGTCGAAAAGAGAGACCGATCATAGACCCTTTACAATCATCCAATCATGCCTCTAAACCTAACATAGGCAGAGGCTATAGAAACGTTCTTAGTTCACGATAAAAAGTAATAAGTGACATAGCCTCACAATATCAATAGAAGCTAAACAATAAAATAAAGGTCGGTATCATTGGCTTGTCCTCGAATCATAAGGACTCACCATAAGGTCTTTAATTTCTTTAACAAGATCATCAAAATAAAAAGAAGGAACACTAGACCCTATACTTTTTTAAGAAGTAGGCAAAATATGTGTTAGTACATTAAAATATACTAAGTATGTGAGTTATGTATGATATTCATAGATATAGATACATATAACATGGATTGCATAATGCATGAATCATGGGAAGCAAGACCACAATAGCATAGGCATGAAGTAAAACATAAAGTGAAACGTGATCATAAGTTTTATGGTCTAAACATCAATATCATAGAAGGCTTAATGTAACAAAATTATTTTGTGTGAGATTTCCATAGCTGAAAAATAAGACTATGTGACCTACTACATGGAATCATGTGTAATCCCTATATTTAGAAAAAAAGGAGGCTACATAAAATGGTGGGCTCTGCCAACGTTAATTCATTCATTAATAAGAGGCTAAATGTGGATACACTAGGCTAGCATAAAAAGTCAACCTGTGGTAGAAAAATAATTTTAGACAAGAGGTCGCTACTAGGATATCCTTGCTAAGAAAACCTTTGGCTTCTAGATCGAACCTCACCTCATGCTTTATCGATACTAAGTCAAATTTCACTAAATAGTATATCATAATAACATAGTCAATCATAACTTCGAGTCATGGAAAACCACCAATCATATTGGAGTAGCTAAAAAAAAGTTTTCGGAGATTGATCAATGTGAGAATTGTCCTTATCACATATAAACCCACCATTAGGAGTCAATCATCCTTTCACCTACATTTATTCATCTTTTTTTCATTCATCATTCATTTATTTATCATTCAAGAGACATTATAAAACATCATTGAATAACTTTTAATAAACTTTTGATGAAGCCCTTATCATTCACAATCATCATTTATTATAGACTTGGGACATGGTGTGGGTTTATTCTCAAATCAACTTTAAAACATGTAATTTAATAAAATTTATACATATGTAACAACCCAAAAACTTTTAAAACTTTCTTGATTCGTAGTTCACTGATTTCAAGCTTGGTTGGTGTGGTTTATGGTTGACATGTGTCTCATTCATCAAGCCATGGGCAAAGGAGTCTCATTGGTTAAGCTTTTCATGAGAACCGTTGAAAGGGTCTACTTTAACTGGACATATCTCTTAGAACAACGAGAAATGAGTGGTCCATGACTTTAAAATTTAATATCTTTGAGTTAGATTTCTAATGCACTTGGTTTCACTTTATTCGAAGTTCGGATAGAGAAGTTATGACCTTTTTCGTAAAGTTATCTGTGCAGATAATTTTCTGGAGATTTTGGCTAAGGCAATGTTCCAAGGGACCGTATACGGGTCGTGAAGCACTAAACGGTCCTTGTGGAGGTCTCTTATGATCTCCCACAAGGTGTGGTGAAGTGTTTTCATGAAGGCCTCGACCTAAGGATTGGTTCAAGTATAAGGTTAACATTTTGGAACTTGCGTCACTTTGGCGGTCACCTACACGACCCGTTTGCCACTTCACGAGTCATGTTCTTCTCATGGTGCTAGTCCTTGGCTGCGTTTTGGTATAGTAAGGTACCATGGACCAGTACACGTTCTGTGCGAGAGCTCACGGGCCATATGACCTTCTGTTTGGTTGAATAGAGTGAAAATTTCTAAGTATGGAATTACTGTCTCGAACCTTCATTAGTTGAAATTTTTCTAAGTGTGGCTTCACGGACGGGTATATGATCCGTGTGGAGGCTCACGACCCGTGAAGCCTTTCTTGAGCCCCTAGAAATATTTTTTTCTTTACTCGTTCATTAATGGTTTATTTATAATTTTTATGATTTTCTAAGGACGTTTAAGTCTTCCTAAGATCTCCTAAACATCTAATTAGCCTATACACCTTCATTCCTATTCAACTTCATTTCAAACACTTAGAATATTCAAACTCTCTCATCTAAATCTCTCTTTCAAGTGTGGGTTGAAGGTTCAAGTTTGAATTCAAAGAGGTCTTCTTCTTCAATCGTATTTCTCCCTAAGGCTTTTAGTTAATCAAGGTATGTGGAATTGATTCATGGTCCTCTTTCAACCATGAAGACTCCAAAACTCTTTTACACTTGATTTAATGAAATTTAAGCTTACTTTGAATATGAGTCTTTTAAATTAGTTTGAATTTAATTAAATTGAAGTATGGGTTGTACTTATTTGGTGATTTTAAAGTGATTTAAGTTCAACTATCATGAATTTCATTGAGATTATGAAGATTTAATTTTTCATGTCCCTTTAAGTCTTTAATTCAAGCATGGGTAGTATGGATTATATTTTTAATTATAGATTTTATTATTATTTAAGAATGAATAAATCTTATTATGTTAATTTAAATGCTAATCTTTACTGCCCATGTTATTCAATTATCATTCATTGCATTTGCATTCATGAGCATGAATTGTATGAAATTATGATGTGGGCTAGATCCCAATGATGTCAAGCCAATGATGTCTATGACTATGTTTCCAAGTAAAGAATGGGTATGACTAGATTGTAATCACACTATGTCTATGATATGTCTCTTTGATCAAATGATGAGTGTTTACCCCAAATGTATATGTTTAAAAGGGCATAGAATTGAGATTGGAGACAGGGTGAACTATCTCCAAGGGTCCATACTCCTTTCTCATATCTATGTATATAATGGAGCTATTTCTATACATGAAAGTATGTCATGAAGAATGACTTGAATTTTTAGTCATGTATGCATGAAAATAAAGAAAGTGATTTGGTCTTTAAGCCTAATTATACATGGTTATGATTTCAAAGTACTTATCCTCTTTTAAAAAGAATGTATATGTATATGTATTCTTGTGGGATGATGGCTTAGCCCTGAGGTATTGGAGGTGAGGTGGACTAACTCCAAGGGTCCATACTCTTTACGTCAAACTATGTGCCAAACATTGATTCATGTTTATGCCTTTTATGAGATGATTAAGAATGGATCTACCTTTGGCAAGTAGGTCACCTTTTTATCCATTGTGGGGTAGACGATGGAGTTCCATGTTATAACTCACTTGGTCTTATGTCGGTTGAGGTTCCATCCCCATTATGTTTGTATGACTAAGGATTTATGCATCATGGATTAAAACATATAGTTATGATATCCTTTTCTTATGTACTCCTTTCTATATATGTGCTCATGTCATCTAACATTGATTTACAAGTTATACATGTTGATATGCATTACATGCCCACATACTTAGTACATTCAAACATACTAATACACACTTTTTTGTCTATATGATTTAACCATGTAGGGACCGGAGACTACATCAATCCACCTCTTGACAATTAGCTTGGATCTTTGAGTATCATTGTGGTGAGTCCTATGTTCCAAGGACAACATCCACCTTATATCTAGCTCTTATACTATGTTGATTATGTCTTTACTTTGTGGGTGATCCCGGGACATGTCTTGGCCCCCACCCTAATCTAGACTAGAGGCATTATTGGACACCATGGAGTCTTCCATATGGATATGTTATCTATATACTTGAGATGCTATGATTATGTATTATGCATGGATGAGATGATTATATTTGTGCTATTATGATATGATTAATGGAAATGTGATTATGTGGACAGTCCCAAGCCCCTCCTTATCCTCATAGTGTGAGTCATATTTACCCGACCCTTAGAACTTATTTGCTAATTGCTATGTGGTTCATGAAAATTCCTTCCACAGGATATCCCCATAACTTGAGTCCAAAGTCCCACAATCCCTTAGAATTATGTGTTTATTATTTACATGCTTTCAAGCCAATGATGTGTAAAATGATGCTAAGAGGCTTGTTTGAGGACTCTCAGGTTCTCATTCACCATGTCACACCTAGGCCCTACTCCCGGGTTGTCACAAATATGGTATCATAGCCCTAGGTTTATAAATGTTCCTCGGAGTCCAATATGCCGCGTCGAGTAGAGTCCTATTCATGGGTGTGTTGTGCACCATACCTTTGAGTGGGAGACTATGGTGACATTTTAGGAATTTTCTTACCTTATTGTCCCTTATATCGTGCTATGAATCATTTCAAATGATTTCTTGATTCTGATGGTGTTCTTGTCACTCTTTCAGAAGATGCCTCCACGAAGAGCCATTCTCCTCAGACAAACCCCGGTTAATGAAGAGCAAGTCACACAAGAGCCTATGGGGGAGCAAGTGATGCATGCTAAATTCTTAAATATTATTGCTATATTAGCTCAAGTGGTGACAAACCAAGCCCGATCGGCTAATCCTCCTCTTGGTCCCACTCTAGCCTCTACGGTGAGAGATATTACTCGGATGAATCCTCTGGATTTCTTTGGTTCAAAACCTAATGACGATGCCTAGGAATTTATTGATGAACTCTCTAAGTTGTTGACTATTATGGGTATGAAATCCGAGGAGAAAGCTGAACCAACTGCCTATTAGTTGAAAGATGTGGACAAGTATGATATACTCAATGGTTAGTTGAGAGGATTGTTGTTGTTAATGTTGATTGTGAGGAGTTCAAATTTGATTTCCTGGAACATTTCTTCCCTCTTGAACTTATGAAGGCTAAGATGACTAAATTTATCAATCTCAAGAAAGGTGGCATGAGTGTGAGGGATTATTGCCTCAAGTTCATAAAACTCTCAAAGTATGCTCCTATGCTAGTAGCAGACCCCGTGCAGGGATGTGCAAGTTTATTTTTTGGGTCTCTAATTTGGTTATAAGGAGTATTGTACGGCTATGCTTATTCGGGATATGGACATTTCCAGGCATATGACCTATACTGAGAAGATTGAGGAGGAGAAGCTCAAAGAGAGGAGGGTGAATGATTCTGTGAGGGCCCGATATGATGGTGGGTTCTCTAACTCTAACAGTGGTGGTAGAAATGTTCACTTCCAACAGGGCCAAGGCTCAAATGCAAGGTTTGACTATGCTAGGGTGCCTCCTCCTAAGGCACAGGTAGGAGGTGGTCCATTGCCTCCTCGATGTGACAAGTGTGGGAAAGTTCATTCTGGAATGTGCTTGTGGGATCAGGTGCTTTCTATGGGTGTAGTGATGTGGGACACAAAATTGTTGATTGTCATAAGGTTTCTAAGAAGGTTAAAGGCCAAGAAGCTCAAGGTGGTTAGGTCCAACCAAGGTTCCTCTAGGAGATAGGTGGTTAGGTCCAACCAAGGTTCCTCTAGGAGATGCTCCCAGAAATAACAGGTTCTATGCCTTGCATGCTTGTCAGGAAGTTGAGAAGACTACAAATGTAGTGACTTGTATGTTAAAAATCTTTGATTTTGAAGCTTATGCTTTGCTTGATCCAGGTGCAAATTTATCTTTTGTGACACCTCTATTAGCTATTAGGTTTGGTTTGAGTCCTGAAATCTAGAGGGAGCCTTACTCAGTTTATACTCCCATGGGTGAGTCTATTATTGCTCGAAGAGTCTATTAGGGTTGTCCTATTTCAGTCTTGTATAAAGTCTTTCCTGGTGATCTTGTAGAGCTTGAGATATTTGATTTTGATATCATTCTTGGGATGGATTGGTTGCATGCTTCATATGCCTCTATTGATTGTAAAACTCGAAAAGTTATATTTTAGATTCCTAATGAGCCTGTTTTGGAATGGAAGGGTAGTGACTCTGTTGTTAAAGGTCTATTTATTTCCTATCTCAAAGCCCAGAAGATGATTTTTAAGGGGTGAATCTATCACGTTGTAAGGGTTAGAGATGTGGAGTCTGAATCACTTGCTCTTAAGTCAGTTCCGGTGGTTAATGAGTTTCTTGATATATTTTCTGAAGATTTGCTCGGTATTTCTCCTGATAAGGAAGTGGATTTTGGCATCGATCTCCTTCCGGATACTCAACCTATTTTCATTCCTCCATATCATATGTCCTAGGTTGAGATAAAGGAGTTGAAGGACTTTTTGGAGAAAGGCTTTATTAGGCCAAACATTTCACCTTGGGGTGCTCCTGTATTATTTGTAAGGAAGAAGGATGGGTCACTTTGAATGTGTATTGACTATCGGCAATTGAATAAGGTAACCATCAAGAATAAGTACCTATTGCTTAGAATCGATGACTAGTTTGATCAACTTCAAAGGGATACTCAATTCTTAAAGATAGATCTTCATTTTGGCTATTATCTGTTGAAGGTAAGGGAGTGTGATATTCCCAAGACGTCCTTCCGGACTAGGTATGGGCATTTTGAATTTGTAATAATTTTATTTAGTTTGACCAATGCTCCGACTATGTTTATGGACCATATGAATTAGGTGTTCAAGCCCTTCCTCGATATCTTTGTAGTTGTCTTTATTGATGATATCCTGATTTGCTCCTGAAGTGAGCAAGAGCACATGGGTCATGTGAGGTTGGTTCTTCAGACTTTAAGAGAGAAGCAATTATTTGCCAAATTTAGTAAATGTGAGTTTTGGTTGGGTGAAGTTTCGTTTCTTGGCCATGTGGTATCCGATGATGGTATTAAGGTTGATCCCAAGAAGATTGAAGTGGTAAAGAATTATCCTAGACTATTGACTCCTTTTGATATTTGAAGTTTTCTTGGGTTGGCTGATTATTATCAGAGGTTCGTTAAAGGTTTCTCATCCATTGTATCCCCATTAACTAAGTTGACTTAAAAGAAGGCTAAATTTGTATGGTCAGATGAGTGTGAGAAGAGTTTTTAGACTTTGAAAGATCGAGTCACATCGGCTCTTTTTTTGACTCTACCAAATGGCTTAAATAGGTTTGTGGTATATTGTGATACTTTTCGGATTGGATTGGGTTGTTTACTTATGCAATATGGTAAGGTGATAGGTTATGCATCAAGATAATTGAAGGTGCATGAACGAAACTATCCGACTTATCATCTTGAGTTAGCGGCGGTAGTTTTGGCTTTAAAGATTTCGAGACACTACTTGTATGGGGTTCATGTCGATGTTTTCACCGATCATAAGAGTTTGGAATATGTGTTCTCCATAAGAGATCTTAACCCGAGACAAAGGAGATGATTAAAGCTACTTAAGAACTGCGACATAAGTGTTCTGTATCATTCTAACAAGGCGAATATTGTAGACGATGCTCTTAGTAGGCTATATATGGGTAGTGTGTGCCATGTTGATGAAAGGAAGAAGGTATTTGTAAAGGATGCACACCATTTGTCTAGGTTGGGTGTTAGATTAGCTGACTCCGATGATGGTGGTATTCTTGTTCGAAATGGGTCTGAGTCTTTTTTGATTGATGATATCAAGGCAAAACAAGATTTAAATCCCTCTCTGGTTGAATTAAATAAGTTGGTTGCCGAAAGAAATATTGAGGTTTTCTCACAAGGAGGAGATGGTGTACTATGGTATCAAGACAAGTTGTGTGTTCCAGATGCTGATGGTCTTAGGGAGGTGATCATGAGGGAAGCCCATAACTCCCAATATTCTATTCATCTGGGGTCCACTAAGATGCATCAGGATTTGAGTGAGGTGTATTGGTGTCATGGTATGAAGAAGAACATAGCCAAGTTTGTATCTGAGTACTCGAATTATCAACAAGTGAAGGTTGAACACCAGAGGCCCAGTGGTTTGACTCAAGATATTGAGACTCCTATTTGGAAGTGAGAAGATGTGAATAAGGATTTTGTAGTTGGCTTGCCCCGTACCCAAAAACAATTTGATTCTATTTGGATTATTATTGATCGGATGACCAAATCGGCTCAGTTTTTACCTGTCAAGACTACATTCGATGTTGATGATTATGTGAAGTTGTATATCCGAGTGTTGGTTTGGTTACATGGTGTGACTATGTATATTATATCATATCGTGGTACCCAATTTACTTCTTACTTTTGAAGATCGTTTTAAAGAGATCTTGGTACTAAAGTTAAATTGAGCACCACTTTGCATGCTCAAACCGATGGAAAACTTGAGAGGACATGTTGAGGGCTTGCGTATTGGAATTTAAAGGAAGTTAGGATGATCATCTACCACTTGTTGAGTTTGCCTACAACAATAGCTTTCATGCTAGCATCGGTATGGCTCTAGTTGACGCTTTGTATGGTAGGAGGTGTAGATCCCAGTTGGGATGGTTTGAGTTAGGTAAGATGGCTTTGATAGGCCAGGATTCGGTGGTTGAGGCTATGCAAAAAGTGAAGTTGATTGGAGAAAGGTTGAAAATGGCTCAAAATCATCAAAAGTCTTATTCGAATGTTAAGAAGAGGGACCTTGAATTTCATGTTGGTGATTGGGTTTATGTGAAGGTTTCACTAATGAAGGGTATAATGTGTTTTGGTAAGAAGGGAAAGTTGTGTCCCTGGTATGTTGGGTCGTATGAGATTGTTGAACGGATTGGTAATGTGGCTTATAGATTGGATTTTTCTTTGGATATGAGTTCTATTCACCTGGTGTTCTATGTGTCTATGTTGAGGAAGTTGGTTGGTGATCCCAATTCGATTGTGCCTTTGGAAGGTGTTGAAGTTGAGGGGAATTTGACTTATGTAGAGGTACCGATTGAAATTTTGGATAGGCAAGTGAAGCAACTTTGCAACAAGGATATGACTTTAGTTAAGGTTCTTTGGAGAAATCAATGTGAGAAGGGTGCTATATGGAAAGCGGAGTCGGACATGATGAGGCAATATTCCTATCTCTTACAATCCACTCAAGCCTAAGGTACTAGGTTCTTTCCATCCTAAATGGTCCTAATTCTTTAACTCTTGAGTTTTATGACATGACATTCATACATAAGTACAAAAATAATTTAAATGATATTTTGACATGAGTTTTGATGACTTTATAATTTTCAAATAATGAATTATGCATTATGTCTTTATGTTGAGATGTTTCATATTTAAGTCAATCTTTTCAAGCCATGTTTTAACTCATTTGAGGATGAATGTTCTCAAGGGGGAGATGATGTAACAACCCAAATTTTTTTAAAACTTTATCGATGCGTAATTCACTGATTTCAAGCTTGGTTGGTGTGGTTTATGGTTGTCATGTGTCTCATTCATCAAGCCATGGGCAAAAGAGTCTCATTGGTTATGCTTTTCATGAGAACAATTGGAAGGATCGACTTTAACTGGTCATATATCTTATCACAATGAGAAATGAGTGGTCCATGACTATAAAATTAATATCTTTGAGTTAGATTTCCAACGCACTTGGTTTCACTTGATTTGGAGTTCGGATAGAGGAGTTATGATATTTTTCGTAAAGCTATTTGTGCAGGGATTCTTCTGGAAATTTTTGCAAAGGCAATGCTCTAGGGAATCCTATATGGGTCGTGAAGCATTAAACGGTCCTTGTGGAGGTCTCTTATGATCTCCCACGAGGTGTGGTGAAGTGTTTCATGAAGGCCTCGACCTAAGGATTGGTTCTAAGTATAAGGTTAAATTTTTGGAACTCGCATCACTTTGACGGTCACCTACACGACCCGTTTGCCACTTCACGAGTTGTGTTGATTCTCATGATGCTAGTCCTTAGTTGGAAGTTTTTCAAGTGATCTACCACACACCAGTACACGGTTCGTGTGAGAGCTCATAGGCTGTATGACCTTCTGTTTGGTTGATTGGAGTGAAAATTTTAAAGTATGGAATTACCATCTCGAACCTTTGTCAGGCGAAATTTTTCTAAGTATGGCTTCACGGACAGGCATACGGTCCGTGTGAAGGCTCACGACCCGTGAAGCCTCTCTTGAGCAACTGGAAATCTTTTTTTTTCACTCGTTCATTATGGTTTATTTATAATTTTAGTGATTTTCTAAGGATGTTTTAGTCTTTCTAAGTCCTCCTAAACATCTAATTTAGCCTATACACCTTCATTCCTATTCAAATGTATTTCAAACACTTAGAAAATTCAAACTCTCGTATCTAAAGCTCTCTTCCAAGTGTGGGTTCAAGGTTCAAGTTAGAATTCAAAGAAGTCTTCTTCTTCAATCATTTTCTCCCTAAAGCTTCTAGTTAATAAAGGTATGTGAGATTGATTCATGGTCCTCTTTCAACCATGAAGACCCCAAAACTTTTTTACACTTGATTTTATAAAATTTAAGCTTACTTTGAATATGAGTCTTTTAAATTAGTCTGAATTTAATTAAATTGAAGTATGAGTTGTACTTATTTGATAATTTTAAAGTGATTTAAGTTCAATTATCATGATTTGCATTGAGATTAGGAAGATTTAATTATGCATGTCCCTTTAAGTCTTTAAATCAAGCATGGATAGTATGAATAATATTTTTAATTGTGGATTTCATTATGATTTAAGAATGAATCTATTTTATTACGTTGATTTAAATGTTAATCTCTATTTCCTACGTTATTCTATAATGCAATGAGCATGGATTTTATGAAATTATGATGTGGGCTAGGTCTAAATGATGTCTATGACTATGTTTTCGAGTAAAGAATGGGTATGACTAGGTTGTGATCATACTATGTCTATAATATGGCTCTTTGAGTAAATGATGGGTGTTTACACCAAATGCATATGCTTAAAGGGGCATAGAATTGAGATTGGAGGTGGGGTGGACTATCCCCAAGGGTCCATACTCCTTTCTCATATCTATGTATAGAATAGAGCTATTCCTATGCATAAAAGTATGTCATGAAGAATGATTTGACTTTTTAGTCATGTATGCATGAAAATAAAGAAAGTAATTTGGTCTTTAAGCCCAATTATGTCTGGTTATGATTTCAAAGTACTTATCCTCTTTTCAAAAACATATATATATATATACCTATTCTTGTGGGATGATAGCATAGCACCGAGGGGTTGAAGGCGGGATGGACTATCTCCAATGGTCCATACTCCTTTCTGTCAAACTATGTGCCAAACATAAGTTCATCTTTATGCCTCTTATGAGATGATTAAGAATGGATCTACTTTTGACAAGTAGGTCACCTCTTTATCTGTTGTGGGGTAGACGACGGAGTTTCTAGTTATAGCTCACTTGGTCTTATGTTGGTTGAGGACCCATCCCCATTATGTTTACATGACTCAACATTTATACGTCATGGATCAAAGCATATTGTTATGATATCCTTTTCTTATGTACTTCTTTCTATATATGTGCCCTAGTCATCTAACATTGATTTACAAGGTACATATGTTCATTGCATTACATACCCCCATACTTAGTGCATTCAAACATACTATTACACACTCTTTTTCCTGCATTATCTAACCACGTAGGGACTAGAGACTATATATATCCACTTCTTGACGGTTAATTTGGGGGGTAAGTAGTAGGGAAGTGCATTTTTTATAATTAGAAATATTTTTGGGGTAGTATTTTTATAAGTAGTAGTTTGTAGTATTTATTTTTATTGTGTAGTATTTTTGTTATATTTATTATTAGTGCATTTTTTAT
>JBCEWC010011230.1:0-16897 GCA_038996855.1 Solanum aculeatissimum | reverse complement strand
AAAGTTATTAAGTTCCTTCTATATAAAAAATTTAACATTATAAATTTAACTCAAGAACTTTTATTAATGTAACATTGCTAAAATCCTAATTATCATCAATTATATTTTTGGATTATAACATTATTTCTCAATATAATTTGTTTTTTAATAGTGCATGAACTCTCTGGCTTGAATGTTAAATTAATATAAATACCCCCACAACGTAAAAAAATGTGGCTTGAATTCGGAATAGTTTGGCTAGCACTTTTCTGAATGAATCTTATCCATGAATTCGGAATAGTCAAGCTCCAATACTGTCATCGAATACCGAATGACCAACAAAAAGTTTTTTGTACTATATGGGAAGGTAGGTTTCTCACAGGGTTCACATTAGGATGCGTGCTTCAGTTAAAGCCTTGTTTTTAGGTTCATGGAGAAGAGGTTGTATATATATAGTACAATAATATTTTTTTTCTGCTTCGATTTCCGTGAAGGTGTTGAGTTAAAAATGTTTTAAGAGGAAAATAAAGAGTTTCAAAACTTTGATATAAAATAAACTATATTATATATTTTTAACCTTTTTTTAAGGAATATATTTATTCAGTTATATTGGATTAAAGAAAATATATGTTTATTACTTTCAAAAATAGTCATTACTAAAGACAAAATGAAAAGAATATACTTAAAAGTAAAGTTAATTAGCATTAATCAGTTATTTGACGACCTCTTCTTTAGTGTTATTAAATAAAAATATTGATAATAAAAAACAAATTAATGTATGACAAATAAATAGATTTGAAATATTGAATAATTAGAGCTTGATCAACTTATTACGTCAGTATGATATCAACATGAGTTATTAAGTGTTTGTATCTTTTATCTGAACTATCACTAATTGAAGATTTGAAGTATGTATCAAAACACATTGAATTTGATTAGACCAAATATTTGAATACAATCGTCAAAATACATGTGACAAACTAATCTGTTTTGACCCTCGTACTCTAAACATAAATACAAACTACAAATATTGTTTAGTTACAAATATATCAGCTTCTTGTTGTACGAGATGCACACAAGCAAAACCGGTAATAAATCTCATAATACAAAGAGAAATCAACTAAATATTCAAGTGAAGGACACTGGAGGGAATGTGTTTTAACGTCCGTACCTATACATCAGAATCATCATCAGATGTAACTTCAGACTGAGAATCTGCAGCCTCTTCTTCATCTTCCTCGTCATCAAATTCATCGATTTTTATAGTGCTTTTGACGGTCATCTTTGACAATGCTGCAGTCTTGCTAGCCCTCTGTGATCGAGTACTTATAACAACAGGATGAGTTGGAAAAACGGATTGTGAGAATTCTTCATCTGATGAAGATTCTTCTACTTCCTTAGCTCGTCTCCTTGTACGAGTTGCTCTAGTTGATTTAGGCGCTGGAGTTGGCAGTACTTCTATCGACTCATCCTCATCAAGTATAATATCAAGATCCAACTTTCCTGAGACATGATAGAAACACGATAACGGAGTTAACATAAGCAAATGTAGAGCTAAGAGATTCAACTGACTAGATATGAATCCAAGGGAATAAATCCATTTAACAAATTATCATTGGATGTAGAAGGATACTGGCCTCATTATGCAAGACAACCAACACCTATTATGGTAATTCTATTTTTATTTATTTTTTCGAATGATCTAATTGTGTAGAAAAAAATTGCAATAATGATGAGGATGACTCAATGGAAGCATCATCAAGAGCTGATGAAAAGAAATGGAATAGTAACTGATTTATTAAAGCCACTAGGCCAAAAGTAGTTACCTAAAATAAGTTTAACTTCATCAGATGATAGCTTCTGGTCGGGAGATTTGTCTAAACCCTTTAGTCTCTCAGCCATCTGTTTCAACTCCTTAAGAAGCTCTTTTTCAGCTAGTAAGGCAACACGATTCAACAGCTGCCTCATTAACTTAATAGCCTCTTGTTCTGTCGGTCTAAAGTGAAGCAAGAATAGTGTCTTGCACAGTGCAGAAACGTATGCTTTCTCTGAAGCTGTCTTCTTTGCGTGGAAGTTGGCCACCTTGACAGAAAACCCAAAGAAATATTCATTGCATTGAACAGAACAGGAACGCCGGTAAAAGTATTGTACACAGATATGTTTGCTAAAGTAAGTAGGGTGAGAGCACTGAAGAGGAATCTGTGAATAAATACCTCGGCAGCAATACGGATTGCAAGCCCTTCTTCCCCACTCTCATGCATAGAAGAAGGTTCAGCTGAATCATTGTGGTTTTCATTATCATTTTCGCTGGCTGGTGCAGTTTCCTCATAATACAAGGGAGTCTGCATCATCTGCACCATAAAACGTGATGCTTGGGTAGCACGCTTTCGCATGTTAGAGACCATGAACGAAGATCCTGTGGCATTGCCATTGATGCCTGGCCACAAAGAGCGCATAACCGGCATGAAAGCCTTGGATAAACATTTCTGCATTGCAAACCAGAAGTTACAAAAAACCAAAAACAGATCTATCCAATTCTCGTATATTTTGCATGCACAAATTTAAAATTCTACGAACCTTGTGATTTAACGAGAGGGATGGGTAATGCTCAAAGAATACAGAAAGGCACTGCTTTAACCTGTAAGGTAGGCTATTAACAGATGGATTTCAGAAGATGAATACAAAATCAAGTGAACAGCAAAGGGATTTACCTCTCAAGTTCCTTATTCTCACTACAGAAATACAAGCTTATGAGCTTAGCTAATAGCAGAGGATTTGACAATGTAGGTATGTTTTGATACTTCTTACTTAGCAGAAGAATCTTAGCAAATCCCTCACCGAGAACTGTTTGAACTGTCTCATGTTCATCACCGTCATCAGAATCACCTGAATTGTGCTTCTCCAATCCAGCATATAACAAGTCAAGTAATTCTATCTCCACATCCTCACTTTCAATGCTGAATTTGATATCAGATAAATTTATTTTATGATCTTGGAGTTGTGACGAGAGATCCTGGTTCATTGCTTTATCAACTATATTAGGACCGTGCCACAATCCAAGGTCAATCAATGCCTTAGAAGCCATAACAGTAACTGAAGAGGGATCCTTGACAAAAGAAGATCTTAGTTGCTTTACTAAATCTTCACTGGGTCTCCTTTCTAACAGTCCAAAGAGACCAAGGCACCTAATAGAAGCCCTCTGAACATCTAAGTGGACATGTTTTGCCTGCATTTAACAATAATATCTCAGAATTCTGTCAAGTAGATAACAGAGGAACAAACAACATGAAACTCCAACGTTATGACAATTCATCCACCTCATTACCAGAATGCAAGTGAAAGATGGAAGAAAATGAGGGGATACAACAACATACCAAGTGAAATCCCACAAGTGGAAGAAAATGAGGAGATAGCAGACAAAATAGCTAAGCGAAAAGAAAGATTAGAAAAGGCAACTTTTCTGAGATACAGACCCCAGGAAGCAATACAGAATGCAAAACTTCAGTTGGTTCTATTGCTTTCCCATGCATCCAGCGAAAAGACTGAGCATGTTCTAAGAGAAGGCTAATCACAGCAAGACAGTGTAACCACTGCATGAAGTCTGCCGTCCTCTCTCTGCAAGGTCTAGCAAGTTCATCCACTACCCGTAAAACTACTTCTTCAAATTCTCCTGGAGCTGAATGGATTTTTCTCGTCAGTTCTGCCACAGCAGCAGCCCAATCTTTGTCACCACCAAGATTGATACCATCTCCTATGACAACCTCATTGTCATGCTCATCTAGTTCATGATCAGGAGGAGTGTGAAGCAACTCCTGAAGAAATCCATTAGCAACTCTTCTGTTGGCAATGTCAGAAAAATCAAGCATCGCACCAAGCAATAGCAGTTGGCGAGAGGCAAACCGGTAATTGATTCCTGCAATAATCAAGTACTATAAATGATAGCACAAAACGGAAGGAAAAGAAAACAGAGATAGAGATCTAAAAGTTTAAGAACCACAAACAAGTTCCTCACCAGCAGCTGTGTGAGCTTTAATCAATTCAACATAATCACCAATAGAAGCAGGAAGAACCCTGTCAAGAAGATCATTTTTATCTGATGCTTCTGCTGCATAAACAGCCGATTCTGTGCCCATTGTTGTAGCAGCTTCAGAGCCCTTTGCCTGTTTGGTAAACAAATTGAATATTTACAAGATGGTGATGAGAAAATATTGGCACCACGCATAATCCAAATACGAAGTACATATACAGCAACATATCTTTTGCATGTGTAACATAGATAAATAGCAATTAACCCAGATGAAACCTGCTATCTGTGACCCTAATTCCCAGAAACTTTGTACGACGAAGTGCATTAGCAGTAAACGACAACTAGGTTTTCCACTTCAGTTCAAAAGAATACTCAAGCCTATGCTCAAATATAACGTATATACTTCTACAGGAAAATTGTGAAGGAACCTGCTATCTTTACTTTGAACATTCATTATTAACAATCACGTAATTCAAGTTGAGGACATAAATGACCTCAATGGACTTAGTAGCAAAAGAACTTATCAGAGCAAGGATGACGAACTTGTTCACAGTAATAATTGCAGATTCTTCTTTCACAAAAATTAGAAGTCAAATACAGAACTGATAACCTGAGTTATTCATAAGAAATGAACTTATCAGGACAGTATGTAGTACCTTAGTTAGCATAATGCATATACTATACAAGTATTACACATAATATCACTAGCCTTATCATGCAGTTAATCAACATAGATTTGAATTTATTAAATTCCAACATTTAGCAGAGCAGACCAAGGCTCTATAAGCAGGATCCATGAATTTTGAAATTAAGAGTGCACATATCACATTAAGCTCTACCCAACCAAGAAATATATATAACTCCATTCCCTATCCATATCATGCAATCCAAGTAAACCACTTTGGCAAGCACAAAAATACATAAAAATTTACATCTAGTCTTTTCAACTTATGTCATCAATTTGTGATCAGCCACATCTTTTACTGAATAATGTCCATTTACTGCTCAGATAATTATAGTTAAACAAGATAGGTTGCTCATTTATTTATGGTTTTAGTCTTCCAGTGAGGCTCTTGAAACATTATAGAGAAAGTAAATGTTGGAACTACAGAACAAATAACTTCCTATGTTTTGAGGAGTTTTGAGCTGCGAGATGTCACATCGAGACAGTTGAAGACATAACATGAAATCTGATAAACAAATAATAATACCCACTTGTGCCTCCATTTGCAAGTGCTTACAGACAGCTCTCCAGAAGAAAGCAACTTCTGCTTCCATGAGTTGGATGCTAAGATTGCATTGACCTGGTATGCAGAGAGAATATCCAATTAAATGTTAGAACTGCGAGCATAAACTTCTCCAGGCTTGATGAAACAACAAATTTTATTTGGAATAAAAAGAATGAATATCTCTAGCAATATACAAAATATGAAGTTAAACAAAGTACGCAATTTGTCAATCTATTCTTCGTTATCAAAAAACTTAGATCAATAAATACATTTAAACACAGGTTCTATCTTGAATTATGAACCAATATGCATCAAATAGTTTTAATTTCTGAGATCAACCTTCAACAGCATCATTATTTGATCTAAGAAACTGCCTCATACTTTGACCATCTTGCAACTTAATCAATCCTGCTTTTAATAGACTGTCCATTACAGACTCTCCGACTGATTCATATGTTTCCACATCAAGATATTTAAGTAGTTCTAGTGGGTCCCCATTGCAACACTTGGTGAGCCACTCATCTTTCAGCATATTAAAGCACTCCCTTACAACAGATGAAGCACGATCAGCAAGTCCCCTCTCCAAAATAAGTGTTCTGAGCTTGATGCTGCAATATGTACAGAAAACATTAACATGTCATAAGATACCTATGAATTGGAACCTACTTAAATGAGTAGAAATAATTAAAGCCAATTGTATGATTAACCTTACACAATGAATCCATCATATGAATCTAAATGGAGTAGAGAGCATTTATTTACATAAATGCATAAGCACATATGTGTTTATAATTTAAAACATTCTATTGTAGCATACTTCTGTATTAACATTCAAATTGTGCTACACATTACACTTTGTTGAATAGCTAAAGGTCTTAACATAAAAATAAAAATAGTGAAAGGTCCCAACTCTTACAACCTAAAGGGTAAAGCAACTGTAAATTTTTATACAGCACTATGCATGTGAATTGTGATTTCAAAAATACATTGTCAAGCACAGAGAAGTTAAAGACAGAAGACACATGTATATAGATGTGTGTGCGCGCATGCGCATGTGTATGTGCATGTATATAACGAGAGAGAGAAAGAGAGAGATTCCAAGCACCAAAGATTCAAAACCTTAAGCAGACTAATGATTATAAATCAGACAACACGACTCTCAAGCATGTGTATGAAGTTAGATTTTCTAAAATATACCAGATATGAGGGGTACAAAGTTGACTCAACATGCATATGGTACCATTTTCCAACTAATTGTGAATTCTGATTACAAGGCTTCGCTGACTGATAAATTATCTGGCTTGTGCTCACAGTACAAAAAAAATATCAAAGAGGCATGTGTCCGTTTTAGTTGTGAATTAGGTTGTCCAAATCTAGTACAAAAAAATATCAAAGAGGCATGTGTCCGTTTTAGTTGTGAATTAGGTTGTGCAAATCCAAGCTCCAATACTTTCAGAGTTAATGCACTAACATGTGAAATGAATTTAACAAAAGACTCTCAAAGGAACACTTTTCCAGGTTAAATCAAGTGGCCATCACAAATTCTGTGTTTGGAGCTGTACTTGAATGCTTGCCGTAAACTCTCGCATATTCTAAAGTCCCAGAAGCAGTTTCTACTGATGTGAAAGTAGGATATGAATCTGGTAATGTTAACAGACTACTCTGGAAAAGAAAAGATAAGTTATAGAATTCTCTTGATATTGACTGAGAAGCAAACAAAGGCATGAATTACTTGGCTATATTTGAGGTTCTTGTTTATTTCAGGACAAAATACGGTGGAGTTAGTTGTAATCAGCAACAGGAGAATATCAGGGAGAGAAATCAGATTGGCTGACACCAATAATATTTCTAAGTGTACACATAATCACAGACATGAGGTATAATCTCTGCAGGAGTTTTGATGATAGATGAAAGCTGCACAAAGTAATGGATAATACACACTTCTTAGTGATCCCCAAGAAAAGAATGGGTATCATCCGAAGAAGAAGCAAGGGGGAGTCAAAGATGATGCATTAAAGCATGGCTTAAAGTTACCTGAGGCTCTGCAGGGGAAATTTACTAGCAATAGCACAATAAGCTGCTTTGCGTACTGACTCACTCACATCCAGGGTACACTCAATTATTGCAGCAGAAGATGCATGAGATGGTGGAAGGCATAAGACAATTGTTCTACGGACATCCTGCAGAAAATGCAAAATAGAGGAATTCATTTGGATATAGTTGCATTAAGACTTTCAGGAAGTTTCATTTGACGAAGTAAATTATGCGTGGATGGCTAGATACTATAGATTCTTCACAAGTATCAGGTAATATATAGACAAAATGAGTTGCATAATGATTGTCTTGAACAATAAGTAATGAAGTATGATGCATCATTTTCATCTAAGGAGAATACATTGCTTACACAAAGAGGTAAAAACACTCACCACATTTTGTTCAAGAGGAAGTGTCTCCAGAAATAATTCTAAAATGTCAACGTTTTCTGTGTCATTCACAAACCGTGAAAGCGCCCTCACAGAATAAGTACGGACAGCAGCAACTTTATCACCAACACGAAACTTCATGCACTCTAAAACTTCATCCCAAAGTTCAGAGCTGACTTCTGTGTCATCTGGCAATCGAATTATGATCTAGAAGAAAAGAAAGTCCTCAAGGAGATTACTACTTACAAGAAGATATCAATTATTCTACAACCAATCGAGTTAAAAGTGGGACAAAAGCAAATGAAAGTAAAAGCTTATATTTTCATAAGAAAGAGGAACTCCTAATATCAAAACTAACCAAATTTAGAAAGAGAGGAGGGAAACTATCTTACTCTTTGGATTAAACTCAAAACAAGAGAAAACGTAATGTGAGATTACATAGCTCATTTAGTATGAGCGAATTTGAATTCCTATGTAGGCAAAATAGGCATACAGAAATGCATAAGTACAATTTTCTCACTTATTTATATTTTTTTACAAATCATACCTCAGAAATTATCTGGCAAGCCCTAATCCTAGCAGTCTTATTGGCTGCTACAGCTGCCACAAGCAAAAACTTCAGAAATCTCTCCAAAAATTCGTCACAATCCGAAGCACTTTTAGCGTCTCGAACAGTAGCGAAAATCGTGACAAATCTAATGATTCGTTCAGCAGAGGCAGTTCGACGTTGAAAGTCAAATATAGGCGTTAACACTCTCGAAAATGCACTGAAAAACTTCTCCGGCGACTTCGTAGCAGAACGGACAGCTAAAAGTTCCTTGAGCTTCCGTAGATGCGTAGCGTGGGACGACCGAGCATCATTTAAAACCCTACCAACTTTTTCAGTCAAATTACGCTGCAATTCTTCTTCGTCTACTACTGGAACAGGCATTTTTGAACAATTTTTGCAGAAAATTCTTCAATTTCTTCGCTCTGGATCTGCTCGAGAGTATATTTTTCTGTAGGATTTTTGAATTTTCTCTCTGGGAATACGGCTTTCAGTGAAATGATTTTGAATTTTTTGAGCGGCAACTTTTTTCTCGGGGTCCATTGTAGTTTATATTTTAATAAGGATATCAAATACTAATCATTATTAATAGTTAATTTAACATTAATGAGTTTATTATCAAAGGTTATATTTCAACGTAATCCTAATTAAATGCGTTGAATTTAAATTATGTGATTGTTATATTCAACGTGAATTTTCCGATATGAATCTAGATGAACTGAACATCGAAGTGAATGAGAAACAAAAATAAAATTCTAAATATTTAGTAGTCCTTGTAGTTTAGTCTTTTTGACCTTTTATAAATTATAACTGTATAAATTTATATTATTAAAAAATATAGTATTTTATGTCGGATTTATGTCGTTGCGATATCAAGGGTTTCATTTTTCAAATTTAATTTTTTATTGGAAATACTTATGAAAGGAGTGTCGTAACAAAGTGTCTACTATATATATAAAAAAAATTGCACGTTTGGTATTTTACCAAATATAGGAAACAAAGCTCTTTCATTGCGGAATTAGACTTGTTATTAACGTTATTTAATTTGTCAATCGTGTCATGTCTACCGCTCAATTGAAAATTATAAAACAAGTATGTGGTAGTTCAAAACTGGAATTGGCACAATATTGCAAAGTGGTCGTTCTTGCTCAATTTGATTCAGGTTGCGATTTATATATTACTCAATAAAGGTGTAAGGCCGATACCGCTTGCTTTCTTTGAGAAATTTTGGAGTGAAGGGCAATGTTGGTCGATTGAGACTCTAATTCTTACATACCGAACTTTGATCAATCATAATCACTAGCCATATATACAAAATATAGAATAATATATTATTTTGATGAACGGCTATAAAATTAGATGGGCCTATTATAATTGAAATCAGACAGTGCATTTGGACCAATTTATGTTTCTTTTGGATTGGGCCTTTTTGATGGGCCAAACCAATAAATGCAGAGTAAAAATGTGGAAATTCAATAATGACCACCAAAATCTTTTTGTTAGACGTGATCAGTTGAATACCATTCGTCGAAAAAATATATTGCGTATATAAAAGTTATATCATATGACCTATCATAGAAAATATGCCAAACTATATATAGCATAAATTTTAAAATTTTAATATTCTTAACGAAAATTCTGACATATTCTTTCTCTCTCTCTCTATATATATATATATACGCACTCATTCATGTGTGTCTAAATTTTTTAGACACACATGAATGACTTCTTTTGAACAACCTTTTTTAATAAACCAAAAATAAAAAGGATATATCCCAAATCACGAGCTATTGTTTTCGTATGAATTATTAATGTTATTTTATTAGGAACGTCATTTTCAACATCACCTACTATCTTGGTTGAGTTAGAACATCGTGCCTGTTTTTGTTTTACTCATCTTTTGGATTCTTTTATTTTTGTTTTCTTGATGATTCGAATAGTTGGAGATGAAAAGCATTCACCATATGAGCAACCCCTTGATAATACAAAATGCATACACATATATTTTTTTAATTCTTACAAAAATTCCACCCAAAATTATATATTTTTGGAGAAACATATAGAAAAGAAACACCACTAGACTTTTCTTGAACTATTTGAACTTTTTTTTTTCTAATAAAATACTTAAATGTCATATGAAATTATTTTTGTTCATTTACAAAGATTTTTTTATCTCTTACTCATTTTGATCAGACTCTGACAACTTAAAAAAGAATGATGAGTCATTAACAAGGCTCCTAAATTACTTGATTAGTAGTATAATACATTATACAATATGAAATCAAATCACATGAATTATTTCCACTTTAACACAATCACCATCCACTAATTTTTGTCCCAATCACAAGTGACATAATTTGCTTGCTTATGTTATTTAATAATGACTTTACTTATGTTTCATTTAGTACATTCCACTTTGTCCAAAAAGTTTGGGGTGTGATAAGATATGTTAACCAATATACACTTTATACATGTGAGATTATTATCTATTAGATAAGCATTGTTGCTTTAGTGGAATGGAACATGTGAACATTCTTGATTCTCTTTTATAATTTATAATTATAATAATTTCTCCTGAGAGTATTTTTTGAGGAATAATATAAATTTATCTTTTTAACGTAAGGACAAAATCTGTGTATACTTTATTCTTCTCAAGTTTTACTTGTAAGAATACTTACGCTTTGTTTTCTTAAAATTTCAATTATGAAAAAATTACCTGAATTTTTTGTTATTGTTGTTGTTGAATATTGTTTTTTATAATTTAAATGATATTTTACATAGTTAAGTTGTTTAACAATCAAATATAGGTAATCACTTCAAAGATGAATTCAGAATTCAAAATTTATAGGGGTTAGATTTTATTTTTTAGAAAAAAGATTATCAAATTCCACATTAATAAATTTTCACATATTCATTGGCTCTTTTTCTTTTAAAAAAAATGATCTGTCATATTCGTAATTGGTCCAAGTTTTTCTAGTATTGATTTACGCGAATATCCCGTTTTAACCGCTTTTAGATTTTGTTCAATCTTCTTGAAATTATGATTAAATTCAAATTTTCCAATATTTTCTCATAAAATCTATAATCTTTTTTTTTTCTAATAATGCATATTTAAATATTATTAAGAACTCATGTAAACAAAGAATATATTAAATACTTAGGAATTATAGACAAGTAGCCAAAACCTAAGAGAATATATACATTTCCAATAATATTGCTTTAATTGAAACAACCAAAGAATTTATTTCTTGTTATTATCATAACCAAATCACAATTATCCAAAATTGCCACAAAAGATTAGTCAAAAAAAAATCGTTAAATTACTGCTCTATTTATCTATCTATCATATTATCTAAATGATAACTATAAGAAATCGTTCATATAAAACGAAACTACTAACTTAAAAACATGACATAATATGATAATATCATTTTTTTAATTCATTTTTTCGCTCGATCTGAAATATTATCGATGAAGTTAGACTAATCTAAATTTCACTTTTCGATACATTCCATATTTTCTTCCATAGGCCAGTTAGCACTAACTATATCTCCAATGAAAAGTTAATTATATGTCCTTTTTTTATATTAGGAATTATTTTATTTTATATTTTATTTATGTTTTCATTGACTTTCATGTGCATGAACAAATTTACCACATGAAATGATAAGTAAATAATTACAAAAAATTGGTATTATTTATTTCTAATTATAATAATAATTAAGATCTGATATGCTAGGTTGATTATGGACCAGACAAAGCTGGCTTAATTAATTATTTGTGTTTAATTTTACTCTAATTAATTAATTTTGTTTTGATTAAACATGTCTTTTAACTTTATTGCGTTTGGAGTCTTGGTCACGAGTTAAAACCAAATATCATTTTCATTCTCATAACAGAGTGAAATGCGAGTTATAATTGCATTTGTGAAACACAATTTATAATTAGTCGCATTGGTCAAATACGAATATAATAATAGTGTCTTGGCAGATACGAGTTATAAGTTGTAAGTCATATGTATCAAACACAATCTAAAAGTCGTGTTTGTCAATGCGATCTAAAATATTTATTTATCAAACGACACTTATAAATCACATCTAACAAATTCTATTTATAAACTTTATTCATCCATCGCAAATTCTATTTGTAGATTACATTAGAAGAAAGACAACTCATCAATTGCATTCGTCAATTGACTTAAAAGTCGCATTTAGTGTTTATAACTAATTATAGGTGATGATATTAACTTTAATATCACTCTTACATCCATCGCAATGTTGAAACAATAAGATAAATATGTTTTTACCTTTTTTTGTGTGTGTTACGGTGTAAACTCAAACTTAATCAAATAATTTAAAAATATGTTTATTTTTATCTAATCGATCATGTATAGGACTAATAACTCAACTAATTCAAATTTACATTATAATAAAATTATTTTTTGAACTCGAATTCAAAATTTTTCATTAATGAAGGATTTTTAATTCCTATTCATCCCATCACCTTCCATGACGATAAAATTGAGATATTATTGTAATATGTCTTGTTGAAAACTAATTATTAATTTTCAACTTGAAGGTGATTTTGACTTTTGTTGTTTTTTTTTAAATATAAGAAATGCCAAAAACAATTTATTTATTAATTGCCAAGAAATGATCTAATTAGGATTTATTTAAGCCCTTTTCATTCAAGTCTCTTTCAATTAAGTCTTATAGATGTTTTTATAATCTTTATTCATAAAAAAATGGTAAATATTTTTTCCCACAATAGTCATAATAGGGTGGATGAAGCTAGTTTTATTATTTATTAGAGATCTCGAGTATAAGTATAAAAAAAAAAAAAAAAACCAGACATATATTTTAGAAGTTTTAATTTAAAATTAACTATTTATTTGATTTACTGAATTCAAAATCAATTATATATACATGTTTAGTGAAAAACATTAATAAATATATAAAATTTAAATTAAACTTATTAGATTAATCAAGTCAGTAAATCTTAGGCACAAATAGTTATATAAAAAATGATTCTCACGAGTTGAAAGTAAAAGAAGGTGATGCTAGGATTAGACAAAGCAAATAGTCAAATAATTCACATTAATATTAAGAAAATCATTATTGTTTAGATTCATACTCTATTTAAATTTAAATTTTATGAGTTCTTTCTTCTCCGTACCAAAATTAAATATTTTTTTGGACTTTACTGATTTTATATTTTGATTATACGTACTTTATGCTAGAAATATTGAATTCAATTGAGCTCATCAGAAAAGTTGCAATCTACCTCTGATTAGATAGGAACATTCCGGACAGATATATTATAATAATTTTTTTTTAAAATATATATATTATTTTGGTGATCAATATTTTCTAATTATTTTTGTAAGAATATAATATAATGTCATTTTCTGTAATTATTGTTTTGTGTTGCCCTTTTAAAGTTTCAATGACCTTTCTGATTCTGAAACATGTAATGCACAACTTTGAATATATGATTGATAAATTCAATATTAAGTAAAGATTATTTTATATTAGCAACTACTAAACCACATAGTTAATTATTTAATGTCCTTAATATATATTTCATTATTAATCTATGGACTTAGAAGGAGAATCTTAGAGTAATGGTATAGTTAATTTTCGTGTGATTTATAAGGTATGAAGTTGAACTGTGAAAAAAATTATTATTGCAGTTCATTTTTTGACGAAAAACTTAAAACGCGTTCAGAAATTATTTTTCTATAAAATAACATATAAATCGTATTTGTCAAATGAGTTTTATGTGTATTTTATGTAAATCGCACTTGTTTAGTGCGTTTTATGAACAAAAACTCAAAAATGAACTATCATGAAGCAGGTTCGCGTCCCGGACCCTTTTGGTTTTGCAATTTTGCTCTGAAAAATTATTTTTTAATTCGATTGGTCTAAAATTCAACCTTGACCACTTTCCCACACAAATTTTCACTCTGATCGATATTCGGGCTCAAATTTGTCAAAAAAAAATTGGATAATGTTATTTGAGCAATATTTTATCTAGTGGTATTTTGATAATTTCTAGGGTGTGACATAAAACACTTGCTCTTCCCTCCTAAAATGAATCTTTCGAGACGTAAATTCAATTTAATTGAAATCTCTATACATAGTACTGGATATCGAATGAAAAATCAAAAAGCATTTCACCAATTTAAATTCTTTCTTACTAGTATTATATTTGAAATTAAATCTCACTATATTATAAAAAAAATGTATTTTCTTTCTCAATCATTATCTAGTGACTTATACATCCCATACATGGAGGATGTCAGCCTCTTGTTTTGTCCAATATCACTATTTTTATTTATTTTTATTATTTTGGTTGTCATTGTTGCAAGTTGTCTATTTATTTTAGTTTTTATAGGACTTTATTTTATTTTTTTTAAAATCATATCTAGAAATTCAAAAAAATAAAGAATGAAGGTATAGAAGTTTTCATTTAAATACAAGTTTGAATCAAATTATTCTGCCTATGGGTTTTTGAGACGAGGATTTTCAGGAAACAATCTTTCTATCTTTGAGGTAGTGGTAAGGTCTGCATACATTCTATCCTCTCCATACCCCACTTGTGAGATTTCACTGAATATGTTATTGTTGCACAAATTTAAATAAAAAATAGATAAAGTAATAAGTACTTCATTTTTATTAACTCGAGGTTTTAAGTTTAAATATTTTTCGAAGAATTCAAATATTGTTGAATATGAATTTAAATTTGATCAGATTTTATATAAATATCCAACATGACCATGTAGCAACTTGTATAAGAAGGGACATTGTCAATAGGTCAAAATTGCATTGAGTTCTTGATTGGAGTGTGAAGGTTTGGTCTTTGTCCCCCCTTTATGCTCCTTTTTAGCTTACCAATGAAAAACTATATATTTTAAATATTATTTGGTTGAAATTTAAAAAAAATGTAAAGTTCAAGTTGAATGAAATATAATTTAGAAGTTGAAATTACGTATTTCAAAAAAAAATATATAGTAAGTATAATTAGTTGTTTCTGGTACAAAATAATGTTGATATCACTTTTTGATAATTATTGCAATTTGAGTAATTTAAATACATGAATCGATATTATTATATTGAAGTCTGAATTTTGGATCGTGACAGTTCAAAACTCAATGCAAAGATGACTGAAGTTCGAAATGATTTTTTGTGTCTTAACTGACGTTATTTGTCTAAATTTGATATCCGTCTTAAAAGTAATTATTTGTAAATTACATTTCAAATTAGGGCTAAATATTAGTGATTAAACTCATGCTAATTGACTTTTGTACATAACGTGCCGTTTTGGTTGGTTTATATAAGTATTATTAGAAAAAAGTGTTATATTTGACTATAATTATATATAATAATTTCTAAATATGAAAGTGACACAAAGGAAGATTATTTCCACCTCATTTAGGGTGTATTTGGTAATAATTAATGATACGAAAATATTTTTCTGAAAAATGAGTGATTTTTTTTATCTGATGAATAAGAAAAAATTTATATGTAATTTAATAAAACATTCTGAGGGCGGGGTGAGGTGGCGGCTAGGAGCTCAGAGGTGGTAGGAGGGGAAAGAAAATACTGAATGTGATCAATTGTCGCTTCTGAAACTTATTTTTTTCTACTTTCATTAAAAAAGTTATTTTTCTAGTTTTCATAAAACTCGTTTTATGAAGAAAAAAAAAAATTCTTCCCCACCAAACGCACCTTAAAGTACCATTATTTTTCCATTGACTTAATTGTTAATATCACAAGAAAAGTTCAAGATTCTAGTAGATGGACATGCATTAAGTTTGGGTTGTTTTCACATTTTCTATATGAAAAAGAAAACTAAGGAATGCCAAAGTCTAAAAAAAGAGTTAATAGAAAAAATCATAACAAACTTTTGATATATTACGTAGCTTAATTTCTAATATCTCACAATAGTTTTTGAAATAAATAAAGACATGGTGAATTGAATGAGATCATTTCATTTTTAATCAAACCTTTCTCATTCGAGATCACGGAACAATGAAAATTGTAATAGAATTTTTTTTTTAAAATTAAATTTTACATAAAGTAAATTAATTTTATTAGTCGATCTTTTTTTCTATAGGTTGGTTTATAACGATTATTATATTAAAAGTAATTATCAAAAATCAATATTGAAACTTTTTTTTCCCATCTTAGTAAAGTCAATAAGAATATTCATCTTATGACTATGATCTTTGTAATAGCCATTATATAAACACATAATCATTCTAGCCATGTGAAAATTTTATTTTTTTAATTAATCCACCTATAAATTATTATTTTTCTTCTTAGGTTAAATTATAAAGGGAAAAAGGCTAAAAATACCCTTGGACTATTTGAAAAGGTTCAAATATACCCCTCATTCACCTATTGGGTTAAAAATACCCCTCAGTCTATCTTTTTGGTCCATTTCTACTCTTAAATTAACAACCTTTTATTTTGTTATTATTATTTATTATATGATATTTTTTTATTGGATAAAATAAAATTTCCGCCTATTAAAATTTTTCCTACCCTCTCCGACCCATATTCATAGCCCATGACCCAAATCCAATTAAAAAACCCATTGAAAGTAAAGATTCTTGATCACCTCTCTTCCTCCTTTAACCCTAATGCTTCACTTCTTTTCCCCTCTTTTCTTATTTAATAATTTCAAA
>JBCEWC010011229.1:0-16899 GCA_038996855.1 Solanum aculeatissimum | reverse complement strand
ACGACCCGGATAGGGGCCTAGATGTGACATGGCGAAGGAGAACCCGAAAGTCCTCGATCAAGCCATCATAGTATCATCCCACTGGAGCCACTTGATCCTTCTTGATATTCTTTGGACAGTTGGAGATTTTATGGTTCATACTTCTGCACCCATAGCAAGCACCTGAAGCCCTCCCACAATCACACACATGGTTCTTCCCACACTGGTCACAATGGAAAATTCGTGGACCACCCCCAATCTGTAACTTAGGAGGAGACACCCTTGCATTTGAACCTTGACCCTGTTGGAAATGGCCAAATCCGCCACCACTCTTGGAGTTAGAGAACCCACCATCATACCACACTCTCTTAGAATTGTTCATCCTTCGCTCCTTGAGCTTTTCACCCTCAATTTGTTCAGCATAAATCATGAGCCTGGAGATGTCCATATCCCGAATGAGCATGACGGTATGACACTCTTTCACAACCAAATCGGAGGTACCAGAAATGAATTTGTGCATCCTTGCATGGGGATCCACCACTAACATGGGAGCATACTTGGAGAGTTTAGTGAACTTGAGAGAATAGTCCCTCACAATCATGCTACCTTGCCGGAAATTGATAAACTCAGTCATCTTTGCTTCCCGAAGTTCAAGGAGCAAGAAACGATCCAAAAAAGCCATCTTGAACTCTTCCCAACCAACCTTAACATCCTCAGTCCTTTCCATCAACCACTGGTTGTACCACACTTGAGCCACATCCTTCAGTTGATACGCAGCTAAGTCAACCCTCTCCTCAGAACTGACACCTATAACAGTTAACACCTTTGTGAGCTCATCAACGAACTCATGGGCATCCTCATCATCCTTTGAACCAAAGAATTTCAGAGGGTTCATCCAGGTAAAGTCCCCCACCCTAGAGGCTGGAGTACCACCATTTAAGGGATTAGTTGGCCGGGCTTGGTTAGCCACACTTGAGCCATCATAGATACCATATTCCAAAACTCAGTGTGAGTCACTGTTTCCTCCACAGGCTCACGAGGGGCTTGTTCCTCATGGACAAGAGTCTGTCTGGGAACGAGAGCTCTTCTGGGAGGCATCTTCTGAAAGAGCAACAAGAACACCCTATTTCAGAAAAATCTTTCATAATAGCTCACAACATGACATAAGGGACAATGAAGTGAGAAAATTTCTAAAATATCGTCATAGCCTCTCGTTCATAGATATGGCACGCATCACACCCATGAACAAAACTCTAAGTGACACGACATCTTGGACTCCGATGATCATTTATAAATCTAGGGCTCTGATACCATCTTTGTCACGACCCAAGAGTAGGGCCTAGATGTGACATGGCGAAGAAGAACTCGAGGATCCTCAATTAAGCCATCATAGCATCATCACACACACCATCGGTTTGGAAGCGCTTATAATAGATAAATAGCACATAAGTCTAGGGGATTTCAGGACTTTGAACTCAATTTATGGGGATGTTGTCAGGAATGAGATAAACATGAATCACATAACACATAGTAATTACATTCTAAGAGGCGGGTAAGTATGACTCAAGCTATGAGAGCAAGCAGGGTTAGGGACTTTCCACATAAGCACATTCCCAATCCAATCATGTCATAATACCATAAGCAGAAACGAAAACATAACATAAGATACCATCGCTTAACATAGGTAGACAAATCATTACAATTATCACATAGCATAACGTTCAATAGAGTCGATATGTCCAACAATGCCTCTACATAGGATAATACGGGGCCTCAACATGATCCGGGCTCACCCTCAAGTCATAAGTAAAGAAACATAAATAAAGACATAGGAAGATGAAATGGGATGTTGCCCTTGGAACATAGGGCTCACCACAAATAACACTTCAAATCTTAGCTAGATGTCCAACGGTGGAAAGCAATTGTCTCCGGTCCCTATAGGGGATGTGACCATAACCGACATCCAAACTCATGTGAGCTATGACATGAACTTACCCGATGAGGCCTCCCATCGGGTCGGAGAAGATTACTTGCTAAAGGTAATCTACACCACACCTTACGACTCGATTATTTCGGTGTGATGGCCACCTTCCTTACGACCCGATCATTTCAGAAGGGTTTACATAACATATCATATCATAGCATACCTTACGGGCCTCCTATTTCGGTAGCATACCTATGTTGGCACATATTTTTGGGAAAGGAGTAGGACCCTTGGGGATAGTTCACTTACTACTCTAATCCTTCTCGGTACTAAGTCTTCATCCCACAAGAATATGTATACATATATATGCTTTTAAAATGAAACGGAAACATTTGACATCATAATCATGCATACTTAGGCTTAAAGGCCAAATTACTTGCTTTGATTTTATGCATAGTTGCCAAAGGGTCAAATACATTTCATAATCATGCTTCATTGGGCTAAAAAGCCAAATACACTTTCATGGAAAACATCATGCATAAGAGTAGCTCCATACTTGTCAAATTATATTGGTGTAAACACCCATAGTTGCTCAAAGAGCCAAATCATAGACATTATGTGATCACATTCTTATCATAACCCATGCTTGATCAAAATCATAGTCATAAACATATTTGGGACTTAGCTCACATCAAATCCTTCATAAATCCATGTTCATGCATGTATATGCCATGATTGATGATGAGAATAGAATGGGTACTAAACTTCATAATTTAAATCCAAATCAATAAGAATCTATGAGAAATCCAAAGTCAAATAATAAGAGGACATACATACTTGTACCATCTTAAATCAAAGTAATTCATCACATAGGGGCTTAATTCATCTCAAATTCATTAAATAATAATAGCCCACACTTCAATTGTAATAAATCATCCTTAAATTAAAATACCCATTTAAAGAAAATCATAATTTCATCAAAATTAGAAAAGGATTTTTGGGTCTTCATGGTTGAAAGAGAAACCATGAATCAAACCTACATACCTTGAATTTAACAAGAAGATTGAGAAGTTTCTGTTGAAGAATTGAATTTCCCCCCAACTTCAAGCTTGGTCTTCAATGGTGGATGAGAGAAAAATGAGAGAATTGGAAGATGAATTTGAAGGTTTGAATGAATAAAAAGGGGATTAGGGTTTAATTTAGGGGTTTTAGAAGACTTTAGAAAGGCTAAAACGACCCTAGGAATAATCAAAATTACCAATTAACCATTAATAAAATGTAGCAATTAACTAAAACAGTCGTTGATGGAAGCACCCACACAATCCGTGAAACGGTTCACAGACCGTGAAACCCACTATGTGACTTCACTTGGTTCGTGCCCTGACTTTAAATCTGTGATGACATTCTGGATCACTTTACGATAGGACTCATGGTTCGTGAAGCTGTAGATGGACCGTACACTGGTCCCTGTAACCTCACTTAGCCGGGAGTCCTGGACTTAGGGTCTCATGAGTTTCTGGATCACTCCACGAAGGGACCTCACGTACTATAAAGTGGTCTGTGGAGCTTCACTTGGTCTGGGGCCTTGGTCCAACTCCCCTGGGTCTTACTGGATCAACCCACAGAGGCTTTTCACGGGTCGTGAGCCTCACCATGGCTCGTGACCCCTCCTGTATGGCCCTAACTTAGCCAACTTTGGCTTCCCTTTTTCCAGAAAACTTTTGGCCATGGATAGTCCTACCGGAACGGCTATAACTTCCACATATGAAATTCGATTTGAGTGAAACCAATTATGTTGCGAAGATAACTCAAAGAGCTTCATTTTGATAGGTCATAGTCCATACATTTTATTTCATACCAAGAGATATAGTCATTCAAAGTCAGTCTTCTTACCCGGTTTCATACAAAACTCTTCCAACACGATTCCCTTGAATACGACCACTTAAATAGAACTCATGATCATTACTATACATCCATAACAAGTTCAAAATGGACCTTGATCCACTAGTACGATGTTCAAAAATTTTCAGGTCGTTACATGATGTTTCATTGATGATGCGAAACCGAAGGGAAATGGTTTCATATAAAAAAAGAAAAGAAATAAAAAGTCAAAGGAAAATTGTTCTTTCTAGATATGAAAGTAATTTCCAAAGTAAAATGATTTCGGTGGATACATGGTTCATGTGAGGCCTCCATGGGTTCGAATCTGAGGTTATCAGCAGATATGTATTATAGGAAAGACATGCATAATGATTACTTGACATTACATTGCATTATTTACATTTCACATCATTCTCTCCATTTCATATCATTACTTCTTAAGGTTAATACATGTGTCACGTATGATGTATAGAATGTTTTGAACCCTGTGCATCGTATGGATTGTACTATTGAAAGATTATGATATATGTTGATAACTTGAGCCTTGTACATTGTAAAGACTGAATTATGTAGATACTGTGTTATAAAACTAAACTTTCTTATGTTGCTGATAAACTATTGTACTACTCTACTCTGGGAGACTATTCTACACTATGTAGATGTTAATATGTCATGTGGTGCTAGGACTTTTCTGAGTGTAGGTTTGTAGTTTGGTGGTATATGGTTGGGTGGATAAGAGTACTTGTGTTCTTCATTATTTTACTTTAAGTTTAGTTTCCATTTACTGAGTACCATATTATTTGGTGCTTACCTCTTGCTACATTTTTGTAGGTTTTAAGCTTGGTCCCTCTTGTTAGATTTTCCTAGTGTTAGGATTAAGCTTTTGTATTTTTGGAGAGGTAGTTATTTGTCTCTTTAATAGACCCTTGAGGATTCTTTACTATGTTATGTTCTATTTGAGGACTAGATATTGAGACTTGTATTTTTATTTGAGTATTGTTATTTAGAGGCTTGTACATGTGACAACAATTTTGGGATGGTTATAGTTTGGATTCCTTATGCTTAATTATCATTTTAGGCTGTTTTATATTCCACTATCCTTATTATATTAGATTGTTCAAGGTTAGGCTGACTCACCTTGGTGGGTTAGGTGAGAGTCATCACTCCCGAATTTTGGGTCGTGACATTAAATTATGAATTTCTAAGGCTATTTTCAATATTAAAACACTTCCTAAGAATATTCCTAATCACTTTACGCTATTCTAACTTAAGAACTAGGGCTAAGGAGAAAAGAGCAGGCTAGGGTTCAAAAAATATAATCCAAAGCTTCATTATTTATTTTTTTGGTCTTCATTCCAGGTATGAAAGACTAACATAATGTTGGATTGAGTTCATCCCTGTGCCTCTTCATCTTTATTGATATGAGTTGAGATGACTTTGAGTTTATGAGTTTCTTCAATTGAATTCTTGAGCTACCTATTGTCTTATTGAACTTTTGTGTCGTATTGATGATATTCATGAGTTAAGTATTCGATTTGGATGCATGTTCATGTCTCCATTCATATGAACCCTAATTGAGGATTATATTTGAAGCGATTGGGAAAAAGAGATTTTCCCTTTCTATCTATCCCACTTTATGCATGACTTGAGTTCGAAAAGTATAAATTATGATTGTTGTGAGTGACATTGAGTTGAGTATGAGTTGAGTTGAACCCTAATTGTCTTGGAATTCTGAGCTGAGTTAATTCTTTATCTTTTGAGTCTTATTAAATTATCGATTGATATTATTGTCATTCCTCTACCTTGATTCTTGAATTGTCGTTCATGATTGCATTCCCATGAAATTGAATTGAGTCAAGATCATGATTCTTTTTTACCATGCATTATTTTGAACTTAGATTGATATTTTGTTTATGTGTGCAGTAAGGAAAAATGATTTTAACTGATTTAGAGTATATCTTACTGACCTAAATAAACATGAATTTAGGCATAAACAATTATTTGAGAAAGAGTCTTGATGAGATATGAGTAACTTTTAAAACATGTTTTAAATGAAAGAACATAATGTTTTGAGATTTTTTTTTAATGAATTTTGAAAGCATATCGTTTTTTTCAAAAGAAATATTTGATGATTGAAATGAGATTTGATGAGATGATTTGAAATATTGATAGATATGAGCACATGTTTTGAGAGTAGTACTGACCACTGATCTGTGTAAGATTACAAACAACTCAAATTCCATATAGTATGCTTCCAACATAGGATGAGAAAGGTACCATAACTTTGAAGTCCTTAAAGAGGCTTTGATTTTATTGATTGTGGCTCCAATGATGGCAATTCATCGCTGAACCCGGCTAAATATTGGATGGATGTGGCAACGACATCGCTTCATTGTATCATCACTTGCTCATAGGTAATGGTTATTTGTTGGAGAAACTCCCACTTACTAATTGATTTTATTTGGCATGAGTTTTATATTCTTGAGTATATTTTCAAGGCATGATTTTATTCTTGAACTTGCATATTTTACCGAGTTGAGTTGATGGTTGATTTGAGTTAATGATTGAGTTGTGTTGATTGTCGAGTTGAGTATCTTTGATGTTATCCTTTATTTTTTAGCTATTTTACATTCTCATACATTCTACATACTAATATCAAAAGATAGCAGCATCTATGGGTGCAATAATGTAATGACCCAGACCTCTGGGTTATTCCAGTATTTTGTGACTTCTTTGTCAATTAGAGCTTCGATATGGTAACCTCAGACCATTAGTGATCTGTTGGGACTGTTGGGATGGTTATAGATTTGGTTGTTTGGAAGTTATATGGATTTTTGAGTTAATCAAGAAGTTATACCTGTAAAAAATGACTTTTCGAGTAAAGTCCTAGTACACAGCCTAAGAGTGGAATTCTGACAATTCTATTAGCTCTGGAACAGTCGAATCAGGCTCGGAGCTTGTTAAGTGAAATAATATCATGGCTGGTAAATTTAGCCACCAAAACTAGTTAATAGTTGACTCCGTCAACACCCTTGGGGGAACGTGTGCCAGATGAGAATTTTGATACCGTTATTAGCTTTGGAATGTCAAATTTGCTCTAGGACGACTCTTTTTTTAGACCAGGGACTTTCGGATGTAATTTGACCCTCGAAGGCTTTTTAATTCAAGGTTGGATATAAAGAAGTAGGACCCTCACTTTATTGTGGGAAGACCCTATGAAAATTTTTATTGCACCATTGGATCCAAAATGTCGAAATCTATATGTTTACATAGTTTGTTTGAAAAAATCGGGTTCTAGACAAGCCCGAAACGATAAGAAAAAGGGATTAGGAGGTTGTTAAAAATGAGGAGGTGATATGGCAAATTCTGAGGCTGCCACATGGCGTGATCAGGCACTGCCATATGGTAGAGGCATGTCAGCCCATACAAGTGTGTATACATGTGAGTTCAAGGGAAGTATTGTACATATTTTCCTCTCAACTTCAGCCGACAATAACTTTTGAATTTTATATCTGATTTGACTGATTGAAACAGTTATGTTGTATGGATTTTTGTGAGAAACGCCTTGGTGGTGTCAAAATTATATTTTGGCATATATTTCAAGATAAAATCTTTGTTTTTTTGCTGGTTGTATATCAGAAATGAGTGAAAACATTATATTGTGATATCTTTGTGATTTCTCAATGAAATTAAGTGAAATTTACGTCTAAATTGTTCAATATTCCAAGAGGAACGTTGTGGCATGCTTGGATCTTGTTAATTTGGCTATATGTTGGTGAAATTTGACTGAGAAGTTAAGTAAGAAATATTTTCCAATAAGAAATGCAACTTCATTTTTAAGCTATTTCTTTTTCTTCTGGGATTTGTTTTAGCCTTAATTTATGGTTATGGGCTTAGAATAATGTACGGATCATTTTACTAGGATTAGTTTGGTATTTAAGGTGTAGGCCTCATTTTTTCCCATTTTAGTCATAATAGACATAACTTCACCTGTTTTTCAAGATGTTATAGAAAATATGACTATGTTAACCTTGTGAATTGTGTTTTAACAGTGGAAATACATTGAGAAGTGATTAAGAGGGGAAAAACTTAGCTAGATTGACTCATGATGCATGACATCGACTGTCAGATAGGCTAGACTTCCTTACACCCTAGACTAAGTTGAAATACATGCATATATGAGCAGAAATATGTAGAAATGTGCTCTTTATGGGTTAAGCTATGGAATATGTGATCTATATAGTCGGTTATGATTTGTATGTGTTGTATATAGATGGTTGTGATTTGTATGTGTTATATATGATGATATGGGGTGACAGTTGTTGTATTAAAGGTTGTGTTAGTTGTAGCTATTATATTAGTTGAGTTTTGACACTGTATGACTACGAGGGCCTGAAAGGGATAGTTTAGGCTAAGAACATATGATAGGTATGTACACTGAGCTTGATGCATGATTGTATATGAGGGTGGCTATCTATATTTGTTCCGAGTACTTGTGGCTGCTTAGATTATGGTAGAAAGTCTTGATAAAACACAATTATGTATCGCCCTGTGACTTATATTATCCTGTATGCCACTATTATCCGTTATGTATACCATGTTCTTGGAACAGTTATAGTTGTACTCCTAAGGGAGCCTTGAGACTTGTGATATGAAATATGTTCCTATTAAGCCACTAGTAGGTTAGAGATGGGGGTATGACCCTGTTAGCGAGATATAGGCTATATCCTATGATCTTCCTGAGACTATCTATGATAAGGCACCATCTATCTGGGTTAGTCCTAGGGACTGACACCCTGGTTAGAGATGGGCACATTATTAGTGGGACGATACATGGTTGTCTTAGGTAGAGTCCTTTGTATCAGCTGGGATACAATATGATTTTGGGTAGGTGACATCCTTTTGATTGTCTAGCCTTTTTGGCCTGAGCTTGGGTTACACTAACACTGCCCTATGAATTGTTTTACACAGAGAAGGGCCAAGGACTAAATATGATCTAATTCCATGGGATAGGTATGTATTCTTACTTAGCTCTTATCTCTATAAGTGTGTAGCCTAGTATTACTATGATATGCTGGTTGTGACACTATTTGCTGATTATGTCATATTGAGGCTTGATCCTGGTATGGATACAAGTCTGTTGGGTATGATTATTTTAGATACTAGTGATATGACTGTAGTTTCCCATGTTTTACTCTAGTTACCTGTGGTTGGATGGACTGTGACATACTTGGCCATGTTGGGCATGACTCCACACTGATTTGTGACATAAACACTCTGGTATATTAGTCATTGTGAACTAGTTCTTTTTCTTCTTACCCGAGGTTGGGGTTTTCTATTATAATATGAGGGAGGTGACTGTTATGCTCGATTAGGTTTTATGGTTCTTTCCTTGAATGATGGTATGGCTTTGGAGATCAAGATCTAGATAGACTAGGGATAGGGCTAATTATTTTGTATCTCGAGTCCTAGATGATGTCCCGTGCTCCGAGCTTTACTGGTCACATCCGAGTGTTTGACACCCAAGTGATATTCCATAAGGTCTGAGTCTCCAGTGGCCACGATTGGGATGTCAAGTAATGGATGTCAATTCTAAGGTTTGAGCAACTGTATTCTCGGTTGGGGACCCCATTGGTTACATTTTTGGTCTAAGACGCTATTACTTATTCAAAGAGATTTAATACACTGATTATTTTGGGTCTAAGACCCTGCTAATTATATTAGGTGGTTCTTTCTCCCATAGGGAATTCATCCAACCGTCATATATATGTACATACTTAGATCAGGTGTCATATTTTGACATAGGATTGGGTGTCATGGCTTGATATGATGCAATACTTTGATGGTCGAGTACCCAGTTGATGTATGGTACTTTGGGTTAAGGACCTAGTTGATTACCCATGGATCTACACACTTATTTACACCTTGATTATGCTTGGGTGTACCCTCTAGGCTTTTGGGGCGTTCAGGTGTCACGACCTGAGAGTAGGGCCTAGACGTGACATAGTGAAAGAGAACCCGAGAGTCCTCGATCAAGCCATCCAAGCATCATTACACATCATCATTGGTTCGGAAGCGCGTAATATAATAAGTAGCACATAAATCTAAGGAATTCTGGGGCTTTGGACTTAAGGTATGGGGGCATCACCGGGAATAGGATAAACATGAATCACATAACACATAGCAATTACATTATAAGGAACGGGTAAGTATGACTCAAGCTATGGGGGAAAGCAGGGGCTAGAGACTTTCCACATAAGCACATTCCATCCATCCAATCATAATAACATAAGCAAGAGCATAATTGAAACGTAAGTAGACATTACAAAGCGTAGATAGTCATAATATCTCAAATAAGCACATAGTACGACGTATAATAGGATCTAATATGTCCAGCAATGCCTCTACATAGAATAAGACGGGGCCTCGACATAATCTGGGCTCACCCTCAAGTCACAAGGTAGATAAGACATAATAAAACATAAGCTAAAAGAAGGTGGGTTTTGCCCTTGGAGTATAGGGCTCACCACAAGCAACAAGTCTGAGATCTCAACTAAGTGTCCAACGATGGATGAATGTCGTCTCCTGTCCCTACATGGTTAGATCATGTAAACAAGAGTATGGGTTAACACATATAATGCACTAAGTATGCGGGCATGCCATGCATATGAACATGAACCTACTACAAAGCTAGATGGCAAGGGCACATATATGTATAGAAAGAATATGTATATTCAAAGAAAGGTATCATACCAATATGCCATGAAGTTCCATGATGCATGAATGCAAACCTACATATTCATAGCGGGGATGTGACCTCAATCGACAACAAGGGAGACCAAGCGAGCTACTACTTGGAATTGGACTACTTGCCAGGTAGATCCCAAGCCACCCTAAAATAAGGGATAACAAGTCATCCCATCTTGGGAGAAATCCCATGTTGGCACATGGTTTGACGAAAAGAAGTATGAACCCTTGGAGATAGTCCACAAAAGCCAAATCGTATTTCAAATATTTCCATAATTAGGCTAAAAAGCCAAACAAGAGTTCAAAATGTCAAATCCAAGATCAATGCATAGGATTAGCTCATTCTAACATAACAATATAGTGTAAACACCCAAAATGCTCAAAGAGCCATATCAAGACAACATGTGATCACATTCTAGTCATATCCCATGTCTTACCAAAATCAAGTCAAGTCAAGAGGGTCAAAGCCCTTATCAAGAGTTTCATCAAATCAAGTCTTTCATGCTCATGAATGCAATGCATGAATGATCAATGTATAGCATGGGCAATTAATTTCAACATTTAAGTCATCATAATGCAAATAGATTCATACTTAAAGCATAGTAAAATCATCAATTAAGACATAATTCATACTACTCATGCTTGAATTGAAGATCAAAGGGGACATGTATTTTTGAATCTTCATAAAATCAATGGAATTCAACAATTAAGGGCTTAATTCACTTTGAAATTAATATTTAAATACAACCCACAACTCAATTGAATTAAATCATTCATAATTTAAAAGACCCAATTTCAAAGAGAGCAAAATTCATCAAAGTGAGGAGAAAAGTTTTTGGTCTTCACGGTTGAAAAACGAACCATGAATCAATCCCACATACCTTGATTAATCAAGAAGAATTTGAAGAAGAATTGAGCCTTCCCTTGATTCCCAAGCTAATCTTCCAATAGAACTTGAGAGCAATTGAGAGAAATTGAAGAGATTTGAATGGAATAAGAGTGAATAAGGCTAAATCAAGAGTTTAGGAGGGTTTAAAAATGCTATAATGACCTTAGGATTAGTTAAAAATTATAATTAAACCATTAATGAAATGAGGAAGAAAACTGGAAACTGTCACTGCCGAAGTAGACTACACGAACCGTGTAGTGACTCACGGTCTGTGAGCCCTGTCGTGAGGCCTCACTTAATGAAGAGCTTCAATCTAGCAACGGATAGAAAAATTTGAAACTTCACCCATATGGTCAACTACACAGACCATGAGGGTCCACATGGTCTGTGAACCTCTCCTGTGAAGCTACACTTGAAACCAACTTTTCTCACGAATATTCCATACTTAGGCAATTTCTCCGCTCGCAACCACATAGCTAGGCACACGAGCCGTGAGGCTTCACACAGACCGTGAGGTGTTCCGTTTAGCCTCCCTTAGCTCAGAGCCTTGGCTTCTCACTGGAACTCACATGGACCCATTCACGGTCCTTGAGCCTCCACACGGCTCGTGAACCCCACCATCAAGATGACGTAATTTTTGGAACGTTAACCTCATACATAGAATCGATTCGTAGGCCAAGGCCATCCCGAAATAGTTTACCACGCCTCGTGAGAGGTCACACAGCCTTCCCCATAGACTATGAGTCCACACACAACCCGTGAGGCACTGCATTAGCAAATACTCCTCTTCCCTTTTCTAGAATGCTTACCATGCATAGGCAGTCCCATCGTAAAGGCCATAACTTTCTCATCCAAACTCGGAATTAAACAAAACCAAGTTCATGGGGAAGATAACTCAAAGAGATTTGATTTGATAGGTCATGGCCCACACATGTTATCCCATACCAAGAGATATGGCCATTTAAAATTAGTACTTCCACAAGACGTCAAGCAAAACTTAACCCTGTGAATTGTGTTTTAACAGTAGAGTTACATTGAGAAGTGATTAATAGGGGAAACACTTAGCTAGATTGACTCAATATGCAAGACATTGGCTGTCAGATAGGCTAGGCTTCCCTACACCCTAGACTGAGTTGAAATACATGCGTATATGAGCCAAAATGTGTAGAAATATGCTCTTTATAGGTTAAGCTATGGAATATGTGATCTATATAGCTGGTTATGATTTGTATGTATTGTATATAGATGGTTGTGATTTTTATGTGTTATATATGATGATATGGGGTGACAGTTATTGTATTGAGGGTTGTCTTAGTTTTAGCTATTATATTTGTTGAGTTTTGACACTGTATGACTACGAGGGCCTGAAAGGGATGGTTTAGTCTAAGAACATATGATAGGTATATACACTGAGCTTGACGCATGATTGTATATGAGGGTGGCTATATATATTTGTTTGGAGTACTTGTGGTTGCTTAGATTGTGGTAGAATATCCTTATTAAACTCAATTCTGTGTTGCCCTGTGCCTTATTTTAGGTCTAAGACCCTACTAATTACATTAGGTGGTTCTTTCTCCTATAAGGAATTTGTCCCATCATTATACATATGTACTTACTTGGATTGAGTATCATATTTTGACATAGGATTGGGTGTCATGGTTTGACATGATATAATACTTTGATGGTCGAGGACCCAGTTGATGTATGGTACTTTGGGTTAAGGACCCAGTCGATTACCTATGGATCCACACACTTATTTACACCTTAATTATGCGTGGGTGTACCCTCTAGGTTTATGGGGGTTTAGGGGGTATTCAGGATTAGATATTAGGGCCTTACACCCAAGTACAACTAGCCTTATTAATAGTTGGCTTCTGTTGTAATTTTGTGGATTGGATTGTACACGAGTGTACCTTCTGGACTTATGGGGTCCTACTTGGCGTACAAACATAGATATTAGGGCCTTGTATCCGCGTACAACGCTACATCTAAGTTAGGGACAGTTATGTTATGGGCTTACTCGGTCTTTGTCAATCATTATCAATGTTCATCACTTAGGTTGATTCAATTTATGATTGTTCATCACTTGGGTTGGTTCAATTTATCATTGTTCATCACTTGGGTTGGTTTAGTTTATCCATTGTTCATCACTTGGGTTGGTTTAGTTTATCCATTGTTCATCACTTGGGTTGATTCAGGTTATGATTGTTCATCACTTGGGTTGGTTCAATTGAGGGTTTGAGAATTCTCCAAACATGTTATTTCCTTGATTTGAGTTCTAACTGGCTAGATTTGTTGCAGTTCTTTATATTTGAGTCTTCTAGATTTACTGTATTTCACTTAGTCAGTCGATGATGCCTACTAGAAGCTCTTTTTTGGTACTCACCCCTATATTTCTTTGTCTTCCCATAGTAAAGGTCTAGGTACTAGCTCTGATTGGTGAGTTGGAGTTCATGAGAGCTCTAGAGACACTTGGTGAGCATTGGCTGCTCTTGCTACTTCGTAGTATTCTTCCTTTTGATGGTCATCTTTCGTATCTAGACATTGGCCTTGTACTCTATAGTTATGGCTTGTATTTATAGGATTATTCTTGGATATGTATATTATGGTTATTATTATATATATGCATGAGTGTGTGCCTGTGTCTATTGTAGCTCTGTACAATTGACTTCTAGGTTCTAGAGAAGTTGTGTTGATTTATATGGTTGTATCTATTATATTTGAGAATAGAGATTTAGGACAAGTACCATTGGGTTGGGTAATTGACTTTCCTGTAGGTGAGATCTAACAGGCGCCATCATGATTGGGAGCAAGGTGGTCTCAGAGCTTAAAGTTCACTAGTCTCATCTGTACAGAGCTATCGTCTAGTATAGTCATGCGAATGGGTACGGAGACGTGCATGACTTATCTATAAGTGGCTATGAGATGTTTAAGAAACTTCTTGTGTATTGATTTTTTTTGTGTGGTGTTGTCAATAATCTATCGACCTCTACGCGGATGCTGCATAAAGGCCATACTCCAGTCTGGGGTAGGGCTGCATCATTAATCCCAGATAGGGAGCAACCTCTAGAGCCTATAAAGAAGCAATTGGACGCCCTTGAGTTCTGACCACTAGATAGTAAGCCTGCAGGCATTGAGATTGTGAGATGAATGTTATGCCTAGAGGTTTAGTTAAGTTATCTATTGTTGGTTGGGATGTTATTATTATCAGCGAAGTTGTTGGCCACTCTGCCCTGGGGACATGTTATAATTATTAGATAGATGGGATTGTGTTGTTCGGATTCGTGGCTATGCTTACTCGTGGGAATGTGGATCATTGTGTTGGGTTGCCTGACATTTGGGTTATGGTTTTACATCTACATTTTGCTTAGCTTATCTCTTACTTGAGTATGGGTTTCAAGCTTTTTTTATCCCGGGCCAGGTATTGATGTAGTGAAAAGTTGTTTTTATTAGTGGGGGATCTGGTATGGTGACTTTTCAGGATTGTGATACATGAGTCGAGCAATATTGTTGAATGGGCTCAATTTTGATATTGCCCAAGGGCTAATTGACTTGTTCTTACTATGTTGTGGTAGATAAATAAGTCTAGATGGTTACCCTGGATATACTTGATATGTCCCTAATAGCGTGGTAGAGGTTTCTTAGTGGGGCATAGGTTGGCATTCTTTCATATATATAGGTTCAAAGATTCAATCGATCGTATGTTGGGTATACGTGTCCATGCTCATGATACAACAGGTGAGACACTATATGGTCTTTGATGTCATACTCCAGTTGGGTGGTTTGAGTCTATAGAGCTGGGCTCGAACAATATAGACTTATTATAAGACACCTTAGCTGGGTTGTAGGTATTGAGGATAGACTAAGGACAACTCAGAGTAGGCACCTAGGATTATGCCAAAAATCGATGCTAATTTATATAGTCTGAGATTCAAGATAGAGTGGTTCAGAGGGTGGCACCCCTTTGAGAAAAATCGTGTGGGTTGAAAGGTCGTTAAGCATAACCCTAATATATTAGCCCTTTAGGTTTTGAAACGGGTTGGGTCGTTTGCATCTATGCTAGTCCCACCTCTAGCTTATTCTACTGTACATTTTACTTTCTATGTATTGATGTTGTGTTGGTGTATTCCGGATGAGTTAAATGTACCCCAGTATGATTTTGTTGAGTTAGATGATTGTCTAATATTGTTAAGGGAGATTTTGGTGGAGGACATTCTAGAGGTTGTACTGGAATCTATGTTGGGCATCGTGAGTGATTGAATTTCTTTGTCAGGTTGACTACTATACTGTATGGCATGGATTTGGTGACTTATAGGAACCAGCTGTAACTATTATGCGACTTTCTAGGGGTTGATTTATTAAATGCTACAGAATAATGGTTGAATGGTAATAACTATTGAGGACCATATTTGAAAAGTGATATACGGATGTCTGGATACAAAGGGAGGTACAAGGAATCTATTAGTTGGTGGCATGTTGGATATTTGTAGCACTAATAAGAGTTTGATGGTTATTGGAAATACTGACGAGTGGCATGGTGATCATCGAGTCCAATTCTGAGTAGTTATTGTTCTGATGAGACCTACTTGTAGTAGTGTGTGACAACCCAAATATTTTCGAAATCTAATTATGGTTGGCATTCTATGATGTACTACAAGCCATGGTTGAGTTTTGGTGGCCACGGGTTGAGTTTAAGTGGCCGAGTGCAAATTGGGCTAGTTAGTGGCCTAGAGGGACAGTTTCAGCAGTGTACTTCAAATGGTCATAACTTTTGATGTGGGATGAACCATGTAGGCTACCACATATCTAATTTAATCTCTTTGAGTTATATTTTCAACACACCTAGTTTCACTCAATTTAAAGTTCGGATGAGGGCGATATGGCCGAAACAGTGAGACTGTCTGAAATTCAGAAGCCATTGGAGATAGGCTCAGAAAAGTGGCCAAGGACTTTGGCACAGGCCGCGAAACATTGAACGGATTGTCTAGGGTCCCGTCAGGTGTTCCAGTGAGATAGGGTGGCCTGGAACCACCCCTAAGCCAAGTCCAAGTCAACGAAGCCTTGAACGGCTCGTCCAAGACCAATGGGTCCGTGTACTGCCTCGTGAAGTGAGGCAGTAGCTTGGCCAAGCCAAGGCTGATATTTTTTAGGGTAAGTATAGTTGTAAGGTAACTCACATGCACAGTCACACCTTTAAAGGACCATCAAGTGGCTCGTGAAGTGTTACAGAAAGTCCTCCGAGAGTTCGCGTTGAAGAAAATAGCTAAGTATGGTTGGACGGTGGAGTGAACGGGCCGTTCATTGGTTGACAGGCACTGTTTGATATTGCTTAGTTCTGGAAAGTTACGTTTTATTAATGGTATTTTTATGATTTAACATTTCCCTAAGCCCCTTTATGGTATCCTAAGGTCTCCTAAACCCCTAAAACATTCCCCAAACCCTTATTCATCCATTCAAACTCTCCTATATACTCTCTTAA
>JBCEWC010011228.1:0-16900 GCA_038996855.1 Solanum aculeatissimum | reverse complement strand
CAACTCTAGTTGGGTTCTATATTTGGTCAACGACCGCTTTGCATCTAAGTTGAGGTGTAAATTTGGGCGTACCAGGGGAAAACAGTTAGTTATGGAGGTATGGGGCAGTAGTATTGATGTAAATAGTATGTGTGATAGGATTGCTAGTTGCATTAGAAAAATAACTATAAAGGTGTTGGGACCGAAGAGACTGCTGGTAGAATGGAAAAATTCATGGGGAGGTGGAGCCTGAGAAGGTAATTTTTACGAAATTGGTAGAAAGTAAAGATGAGGAGGAAAAACAGACTAATAGTAAGATATAAATTGGCAAAGAAAGATGTAAAGTTAGTGGTTACAACGGCTAAGACTATAGCTTTTGAATGCATGTACAGACTGGCCAAAGTGAGAGCAAGAAAGGCTCATGATCGGGATCAAATAAAGTGCATCAAGTACGAGAATGGCAAGGTTCTAGTGGAGTATCGATATAATTTTGCAAGAGTGTCAGTAGGGTAGGGTTGGAGTGGCTTACTGAGCTATTTAATATCATTTTCAAGATAATAAAGATGCTCAAAGAATAGAGGTAGAAGTATGATAATTGTGCTATAAAAGAACAAAGTGTACAACCAGAATCGTAACAACTATAGAGATATCAAGTTGTTGAGCCACACTATGAACGTTCAATAGAGAAAAGTGGAGATGAAGATGTGAAGGGATGTATCTAATTCCATACACCAATTTGGATTCATGATGGAACACTCAATGACCGAAGTCATTCATCTTTTAAGAAAATTGATAAAACAGTTTAGGGAGATGAAGAAGGACATTTGCATAGTGTTTATCGACTTGGAAAAAGCTTACAAAAAAGTCTGAAGGGTTGTTATATGGAGATGCTTGGAGGCTAAAGGTGTACTTATTGCATTTATTAAAGTGACCCGATACATGTATAATAAGGCTAAAATTCGGATAAAGATTAGAGGAGGTGACTCAGAGTACTTTCTTATTATGTCATAATTGCATCAAGAATCAATTATTAGCCTATTTTTATTTACCTTGTTGATGGACAAATTGACGCAACACAATCGAGATGATGTGTCTTCGTATATATTATTTGTAGATGACATAATCTTGATTGATGAGGCTTGAGGCTAGGTTAATGCGAAGTTGGATTGGAGACAAACCTTGGAATCTAAATGATTCAAGTTGAGTACAATCAAGTAAAAATACTTGGAGTGCAATTTCATTGATGCAATGTCTGAGGTTAAAAGTGATGTTGGATATACAAGTCATTCAAAGAAAGAGAAAGTTTCTATCTCGGGTCTATTATTCAAAGAAATAAGGAGATTGACGATGATCACTCATCGTATAAGTGCAGAATGGATGAAATAAAGGCTTATTTTCTGGAATCTTATATGATAAAAAGGTGTCACTAAAACTTAAAGGCAAGTTCTAAAGAGTAGTAGCTAGACCAATAATATTCTATTAAGCAGATGTTGATCAATCTCTCATTGAGAAGATGAAAATTGTGGAGATAAGGATGTGTGAGATGGATGTGTGGGCATACTATGAGGGATAAGATTAGGAATAAACATATTTAAGACAATACAAGAGTGGCTCTGATATACTATAAAATGTGAGAATTGAGATTGAGATGATTTTGACATGTGCATAGGAGATACACAAATGTCCAAGTGCAGAGTTATGAGAAGTTAGCTATGGATGATTTCAAGAGAGGTAAAGGTAGGTTGAAAAAGTATTAAAAAAGGGTGATTAGACGCGATATGATCCAACTAGGGATGACAATTGGGCGGGTTAGTTGGATCAATTTTGAGCGGGTCATAATGGGTCAAGACAACAAACAGGTCAAGACCCAACCCAATCCAAAATTATTTGGGTCAAAATGAGTTGAGTAATGGGTTAGAGCGTTGGGTTGGGTTGAGATGAGTTGAGCTAATAACTCATCCAAATTTCAACGAATTGGGTTTAACTTTGCCACCTCTAGATCCAACTTCAACTTATTGATTTGAGGACGTGACTTAGATAAGAGTAGGGGTGAAAAAATTAAGTTCAACCCGCCCAACATGTTGAAGTTTGGACGGGTTAATAACCCGCCTATTTATTAGCTCAATCCAACCCATTTAAGATTGGGTTGATATGCAACTTGAATTGACTCGAGAGATCTTGTTAAAATATTTTTATAATATTTTTTTTAAAATTTAATATGTTGTATATAACCATAATAAAGAAAAATATAATTTAACTGACATAGAATGTGATCTTCCATTTTGATTTAATTGACATTTTACTTTGTGCATCAACTTATATTATAATAAAAGAATGTACAAAATAACATTTTATTTTATCTATGAAGTCGTGTTAATAAAGACTTTAAAAGTAACGGAATTCGTTTTCTTATTAAAATATTTTATCCACCAATTAAACAAGTTTACATGTATACTTAACCCCCTTTAATTATTTTTTCAAGATAATTGTTGACTTAGTTGACAAGTGGCTATACAAGTCAATGAAATGAATGCTTTGATTAAAGTTAATATAGTGGTGAGTATTAATTAAATATTATTTCTTAGTGGAAAAAAATATTAATATTTTTTTAATTATGAATTAAAAAAAGATAATGACTAATTAATGAAAGCAAAAAGGCAGCAAAAGCCGGCACCGGCGGACATTCTCACACCTGTAACCCTAATTAATATTTTTTTCATTTGTTAATTACAGAAAAAGAAAAGAAAAAAAGTAATTAATTGAAGTAATTATCCATAAAGGTTATAACAATGGGACCCTCTCAAAAATTAAAATTAAAAAGGTGGACGGTTTGGTAGTAATATATTCTAGTTGACACTTGGTAATTTAGAAATAATATATTTTTATTCCAAATTAACAATCTTTTAATTGTCTGCTATATTGAAATTAAATAAATATTAAATTTATTATATTTAATAAATAAAAAATATTTAATATCTATGCTAAACGCCTACTTAATATATTTTATTTTACTACAAATGATGGGAAGGAAAATAAAAAAGAAAGCTCAAGTGAAAATTGAACACGTTATCTACTCTCAGTAAAAAAGTAAATAAATTTATCAATTACCTTATAGGTCTAATTTTTTTATATCAATCATCCAATTAATGATTTTTATGATTGTTTATAAAATTATAAAGAATGTTCTCCTCAACTCTTGGTTCAATAACCTATCAAAAAATAACGTAGATTATTTATAAAATTACTCTGAATATATTAGTATTGAAAGTATATGATCGTCGATAAATTATGAAAAACTAAGTAAATGAGTTCCTATTTATTTTTATATAAATATCATTTTAATTAGTTAAGAGTATTTTATTAAGAAATTTTCGTATATAATCACTTAAAAATATATTAATTATGCTACATAATTATAATTTGGATAATTACATTTCGTAACTATTCACGTAACATTTGTATACGTTTGTATAATTCACTATACAATTCACAGTTTTTGTATAATCTGTGTATATTTTGCTATACAATTCGTGTACAATATTTGTATAATTCGCTATACTATTCACATTTTTTGTATATTTCATTATACAATTTGATTCACACATAAATTTTGTATAATCGCAGACAACATTTGTATAAATCGTGTAAATTATACAAAATACAAACTGTAATTACAGTTAGATGTTTGTCATGAGCTATAATTAATTCAAATTATAGTTATGTTAATTAATTAACTAGTATATATTTATTTATCCGCATAATTTTTCTTATTTTTATTTTTCATTTACCATTTTTATGGCCTTTAAAATATTTTATTACCTAAGTAAAATAAAAGGAAAGATAAGGTGAAAAGGGTAAAGAAAGATTAGGTGTGTCTTTTTTTAATTAATTAATTAATTTAATAGAGAGATTAGTATAGAGAGCAACCCACGTGCGCCGACACGTGGCACTGGGCCCGAGGGCGATGTCTTTTGAAAGCTGATTCAAAAATCCAGGGGCTTTGGCACGTGTGAACACTGACGAAATGGCAACTTTGTCGTTCTATCACATGCGGCGCACGAGCGAATCCTCAATTTATTTATTTAACCAAAAATAATTACTGTAAAAACTTTATTTACACACGTACGGAATAATAAGGTAATTTATGAATTACAAATTAATTATGAAACATATACTACTAATTTATGAGTATTATATTTGTCGAGCAACACGACGCTTATATTGCTCTCCCATAATCTTATTTTCACGATTTAGATTATTTTTCTCTTTTCGCTCATTGTTATTATGAGAATGCATTTACTTCATTTTATTGCCCTATTTATAAATATTTGGATGTATATATTTATTTTCAACGGTGAAAGTTTTATTTAGAAGTATATACATTTTAGAGTTATAATTTAAAATAAAACTATAGCTAACATAAAAAGTCCAAGGTAGTTTCGTTCGAACAAAAAATCATTATTAATCTTATTTAGTGATGAATTAATATTACATTATCAAATATTAATTTACGCAAATTACTCAACGACATTATTATTAAAAAATGCATCCATAAAAAAATATTTTCTTAAAATTTTACTCGTAAAATTATACTGATTATATTATGTGATGGTTATTAAGAGATCAATTTGTACACGGTAGCTTAGGAAATAGACGGTGACACGGCATTTTTTAGCTAAGCTAATCCTTGAGAGCCACTAATTGTCCCTTTCTCAACCTCCATCTTTCCAACTCCTTTAAATTGTCTTTACTTGTTTTCATTGGCTCCAAGTCAACTAAAAGTACAATTTTACATCATATATACAACTAGTTTTATTTTACTTTACATAAAAATAGAAAATCACCGCTTCATTGGAAAATTAAATTTAAATTTTGGGATTATCTGGTTATTTATAGAGAAATTTTTGAGTAGGTGGTTATCGTTTTGAGTGAATTGATTTTTTTTGGTGAGGATCAAACGTGAGTTGGTAATTATTTTGAGTGAATTGTTTTTTTTATTATGAGGATCAAACGTGAATTGACATTTATTCACACTTTATTGTAGAATGAGATTATCTTAAGTAAATTGACTCTTTTTTTTATGAGAATCAAACACGAGTTGTCATCTGTTTTGTTTATACTTTTACGATAGAAATGATTTATTTTGAGTAAATTGTCTTTTTTTTCTTATTGAGGATCAACCAAGAGTTGACATCTGTTTTGAGTGAACTGACCTTTTTTTTATGAAGATCAAACGTGAATTGACATCTATTCACACTTTACTGTAGAATGAGATTATCTTAAGTAAATTGACTTTTTTTTTAATGAGGATCAAACATGAGTTGACATCTATATACGTTTACACTTTTTTGTAGAATGAGGTTGTTTTGAGTAAATTAGACTCTTTTTTTTATGAGGATCAAACACGAGTTGTCATCTGTTCTGTTTATACTTTAACGATAGAATGGATTTATTTTGAGTAAATTGTCTTTTTTTTTATTGAGGATCAAACGTGGGTTGTCATCTACTCACACTTTACTGTAGAATAGGACTATCTTGAGTAAATTATTTTTTTTTATGAGGGTCAAACGTGAGTTGACATTTGTATTTGTTTACATTTTACTGTAGAATGTGATTGTTTTGAATAAATTTGATTTTTTTATGCAGATCAAACGTGAGTTGACATCTGTATATGTTCATACTTTACTGTAGAATGAGATTGTTTTGAATAAATTTGACTTTTTTTATGAGGATCAAATGTGAGTTGACATCTATTCACACTTTAGTACTGTTGTATGGAATTATTGTTGTATGAAATTATCTTGAGTAAATTAGTTTTTTATTTTTATGAGGATCAAACATGAGTTGTCATCTGTTCTGTTTCTACTTTCATAATAGAATAGATTTATTTTGGTTAAATTAACTTTTTTTATCAGGATCAAATGTGAGTTATCGTCCATTCATGCTTTACTATAGAATGGGATCGGGAACAACACACTCATACAATTATAATAAGCATTTTATAGCTAACACAATACGAATGTCATTTGTCACGATTCTAATATTCTTCATTGTCCATTTTCCAATAATTTTCTACAAGTTATAAGCTACGACTTCAATTATTTTTTTTAAATTTAGTTATTTAATTGTAATTTACGATTGTTCAAAAAAAGAATGCATTATGATTTTTTTTTACTAGTTAAAAAAGAATAGAAGGATTCGAAATTGTAACAACCAATCACCATCATTTTCTTTTACTATTTAGATCTAAAAAAATGATATTATTATTATTTTATTTTTTTTGCTTTTTCTATATACTCAATAAATGGTTTGGTATTCTAAATTTGATTTTAGCGTATTTTGTTTTACTATTTGGATATAAAAATCATAATGTATTTATTTTATTTTATTTTTTTGCTCTTTGTGTATACTCAATAAATAGTTTGGTATTCTAACTTTAATTTGATATTAACGTATACATGTATTTGTGTGTCTTGCTTTTTAATACCGCATCCATTCCATGTTAGTTGTTGAATTACTAAAAATATTTGTCCAAATAAATTTATCAGTATACAAAATAAAAATAAAATTAATTATTTTTATCTCATCTTATTCTTAGTATTAAATATTCTTAAAATAAATTTAGCGTAATTTTATTTTTAAATAAAATGCAATTTATTCAAGACAAATAAAAGTAAGAAAATTGAAAAAAAAAAATTTACAAGTTCTTAGAATAACATGCAAAAAGAAAAAGTAAACTAATATGAAACCTTTTTTTTAGATGTTTGTCAAAATGTTAGATTAAAATGATACAATTAAAGAAAATATAAGGAAAAAAATGATAATCTTAGTTGCAAAAGATGATAATTAATCTTTGAATTATAGTTGAATAACATGAATGTAAGTGTGAATTTGACTTTTTTAAATACAAAATTACAAAAGATACATTAGTCAAAAAGAGTTCTCACCTTATAATCTAGAAATATTCAAAATCTTTGTTAAAATAAAATAAATAAAAGAAGACTAACAATTAGATGTGATTATCTAACACATGGAAAAGGACCACATACAATTTAGGGAATAGAAAAGATGGTTTAAACTCACCCTACCATCACTTTCTATCTTTTGGTGTTTGGTCATTGGTAGAAGATCATCTTGAAGTTGGATGATTATCACTTTCACAATTAAGGGATTGTGACTCTAATAAAAAACTAAACCTCTATATTCAAAATTATAATCCCCATGTTGTCTTAATTAATCATCAAATGATTCATCAATAATTGTTGAATTATATATCATTGTCGAACTCATCAGCAGTTAGCATCCTGAAATGCAACAAAAATACGATAGTACAATCATATCTGATACTCTTTCGAAACAACAACATCAACACACTAAATCTGAATTCTGATATAGCTTGAATATCAAATACTAAATCAAGTATCTGATATATCTGATACTCAGGCTAACTTAACTAATTAACTCAAGTATAGTCAGATTGTTTTTTTAATACTAAATCAAGTCAAACCAAATCAATAACAACAATAACATGCCCAGTGAAATTCCATAAATGGGGTTTAAGAGAGTAAAATATATGCAGTAGCGAGTCCAAAAGACCCTCGTCTCAAAAATATCAAGCTCCAATCTGATACTCTTTCGAACTTAAACTAAAATTACTAAATCTTTCTAAGCATTTTGAAATTCTTTAATATTGTTCAAAATTTTCAAAAATACTATGGCAATAGGATAAACGTCTAAAGACTATAAGGTGCAAAGTTGGATTTTAAGAAGTTAATCTTTTAATTATGGCTTAATTTTAGGGGTGGGGAACCGCCTAATAGTACAAAAAATATGATCACATCAAAGGGGTCAATTATAATAATGTTGGATGACCTAAAATTCTATTGGAATTGGGCAACTTTTATTGTAATTGACCCTTGTTTGATCAATACAATTGACCAAACAAAATCTTGGGGGTTCTTTTTTATAAAATAAATATAAATTAGTGGACATTCTAAGATTTTATTATTTTATTTTATTTTTTTTAAAAAGCAAAAGAAAGATTTTAAAAAAAATAATCAAAAGTTTGATTAGTCTTCAAAATGAAAAATAGACAATAAAGTTTGAAGCCGACTCTTATCTTAATTTTTTCAACACAAATATTTTAACGTGTAAATATTAAATTACTCAGACCAAAAAGTATATATTAAATTATTTAATCAACTATTGAAATGATTATATAAGAGAATCTGTGCACAGTTTTAAAGCATGTGAAGTTATTTTAATCACTTTAATTATTTCTTATTAGAATTTATTTCTTTTCATTTACGAATGGTCAATAAAATACGTTTGACTAACGATACGTTATGAGTAATATGAATTAAAAATATTAAATTGTGAATTTGATATACTAAATGAACTTCAATCGAAAATCTAAATATAAATTGTACTTATTATGAGTAATTCATAATCAATTTTCCTTTTTTATTGAGGTTTGACCATATTAACTCAAGATTAATTACTAATGACAATGGATCAAACAGGGATGACTAATATTTATATTTTATATATTTTTATATAAAATATTTATTTATATATTATTCAAATCATTTTAAACGAAACATTATAAATTAGAGGATACTTCGTATTACAAGTTTAAAGCATGAAAAATTATTTTAATTACTTTAATTAATTCTTATTAGGATTTATTTTTCTAGTTTAATTTTTTACGAGTAGTCAATAAAATATGTTTGAATAATAATAAGTCTAAATAATATATTACTAGCTTTTTTACCATGAAACATTATAATATGAAATTAATGGTGGCTATTTTAAGCCTAAATTTTAAAAATATTAAATTGTGAATTTGATTTGTTAAAATGAACTCCAATCGAAAATCTAAATATAAATTGTACTCGTAAGATTACCAATATTTCATAATTAATTTTCCTTTTTAATTGAGGTTTGACCATATTAACCCAAAATTAATGTGATATCCTTAATAAATGTCATACTAATGACAATGGATCAAATAGGAATAACTGACATTTATATTTTATATATTTTTATATAAAATATTTTATTTATATATTATACAAATCATTTTAAAAGAAAACTTTATAAATTACAGGATACTGCGTATTACTTTAACATGTAATTGGTCAATCAAGGCAAATTAACAACAAAAAAATTGATAACAGAAAATATTATGTTTTGTATTACTTATAGTAATATATATTTTTCAGTTCTCAATAACAGTAATGACTTGTGAAATATGAGATATCATATATTAATTACTCAAATAATTTTAATGACAATTTACCAAAATTATGGGATACTCAATAATCAATATTACTTTAACGTATACTAAAATTTAATTTATGAAATAAAATTTATTACGTGGGACAGTTTATTTGATTAGATATATATGTTTCCATATAGTTTCACTTCTAAAAAAAAATATATTTATGAAATCAATACTTTATAAATATCTCATCGTATCAGGTTTATCTTTTATTGATTAGAAAAATAATGATAAACTTTTTTTTCTATTATTGGACTAAAATTAGATATTCTTATTTAAATTAGTGTCTAACATAATGGGATATAATGATGCAAAATTGAAATAAGATAATATTATCAATTTTTTTTTGACAAGTACCACAAATAAGTATTTAATTTTATTATGTCAAATTCTCATTGAAAAAATATGAATTTTATTAGCCATATATGAAAATTAAGAAGGAATAAGACTAACATAACAATGTGATTATTTATGAGCATAAATGGTGGAATTAGCATCTATTTAAAAATATTTTACTTATATATAATTTATCTACTCAACAAAAAATATTTGTTTATGTCATTATTTATTAATTTAGTATTTTTAAAAGTTATTTTACATATATCATGTAATATATTTATATTTATGTATTTATCCCTTCATCTTATGATTAACCTAATTAACTTTATCTACTGAATTATTTATGTAGGTAAACGCTCGAACTACCATCTAGTAAAACATATTTTGTCTATATATAATTTATATACTTAGTTAAAAAAAAGTTCATGTGATTATTTAGTAATTTGATTTCTTTTAAATTATTTTACATATATCACGTTAAGAATATAGGAAGAATATCTATTTATCACTTTATATCTTACAATCGACTTAATTAATTTTATCTATTTAATTATCTATTACTTAAACATATTTTGTTTATATATGAACATAAATAATTACTTCATGTCATTATTCAATAACTCTACAACAACAACATATCCAGTGGAATCTCACAATCGAGGTCTGTGGAGGGTAAAAATGTACGCAAACCTTACCACTATCTCATAGAGGTAAAGATACTGTTTCCGGGGAACCCTCATCTCAAAAATCCATAAGCAGAATAAACTAGATACGAAAACAAAGAAAGGATAGGAAAAACAAGGTAGATACAATAAATTTAACAAATATAAAACAGATAATAACACCACATGACAATATTAAAGACCGACTAAACCTACTAATCTATCCCTACTAGCCTGCTACTCTAATCCGCGTCTTCCACTCTTTTCTATCTAAGATCATGTCCTCGATGACCTCAAGTGTCGCCATATCTTGTCTGATAACTTCCTCCCAATACTTCTTCGATCTACCTCTACTCCTCCGTGTAACCCCTAAATCCAACCTCTCGCAACCTAATAACTCAATTTTTTCTTAAATTATTTTATATATATCACATATAGAATATATATATATTTAACATTAATTTTATTTGCTAAATTATTTATGAACATAAATGCTTAAACATATTTTGTTTATATATAACTTACCTACTAAGTCAAAAGACAACTACTTCATGTCTGAATAACTCTAATTTCTCTTAAATTATTTAACATATATCAACAACAATATACCCAGTAAAATTTCACAAGTGAGGTCAAGAAACGATAAAACATACGCAAACCTAATCTTACCTCATAGAGATAGAGAGACTGTTTACAAAAGATCCTAATCTCAATAATTATTTTACATATATCACATAAAGAACATATATATATATATATATATAACATAATTTTTATTTACTAAATTATCTATGAACATAAATGCTCAAACTATCATCAACTTAAACATATTTTGTTTATATATAATAAAAAATCAACTCAACCAAATAATAATAAGTTTTATTTCTTGCTTAACTATTTTTTAAATTTTATTTTTAAAAATTATTTATTTAAGAAGTAGAAGTAAAGAAGAAAACCTCTAAATAAGCTGTAAAGTAGGACCCACAACCTCCTCATCCACGCTTATCCTCCCTTTCTTCCACCTTTCTCTTTGTCTTTCTCTCTCTTTTTTGTATTTTTTTCTTACTTTAAATACAAAAATCCATATATACATACACATATATCCAGCTGTCTATGTATAAAAATTATGTATTTTTTTTCCTTTTTTATAATTCAAGAAAATCTATTTAAGTAGATGAAATAAAATAGTTATAAAAAAAAAAAAGGAAAAAGAGAAATGAGAAGAAGAAGAGAGATAAAGGTGTTGAAAGATTATGCCCAAAACCTTACTTTGATTTTCATTTTCAGAGAGAATCCAAAGGCCCTTCTTTGAAAAACCCCCTCCCCCATAGCCTTCTTCTTCTTCTCCCAAATTTTTTTCCTTTATTTTTTTTAGAAAAACAAAACAAAACAAGTAACTGCCCTTATACTAGTACAAACAGAAAAACAGAAAGAACAAAAGAAAGATAAAAGAGACTATATAGATAGATAGGAAAAACCAAAGTGGTGGAGTTAATTTTTTGCCCCTATAAATACAGAAGAAAAGATTGTTCTTTTATCAGTTTCAGTTCAGTTCAATTTCAATCAGGTTCCTCTTTTTTCATCTTATCCAATCTGTAAGTTTTTGTTTATTGGTTTTGTTTTGTTTTATTTTTTTCAATTGTTTCAAGTGTGTTTTATGTTTGGTAGCAATGCAAGATTGAAGTTTTGGTGTTTGATTGATTGGTGTGTGGTGAATTTGAGCAAAAGGGGGTTGTTTGATCTGAATTTTGGAGATCTGGGGGTTGTAAAGTTTGAATCTTTAATGATTATTGCATGTTAATTTGATTGAAAGTTTTGATTTTTAGGGTGTTTTTCTTTTGATTTCTTTATTTTGGGGTTTTTGTCATTTGATTGTTTTGACAGGATCTGCTGGATTGAATGTTGAATCTTTGATCTGCACTAATGTTTTTTTTAAAAAAAAAAATTGAATCAATGAGCGGTTATAGATGTTTGTGTTTTTTTTGGTTTATTAAAAAAAATCCCTACATTTGTGTTATCAGAATTGTTTTTAGCAAAATCCCTACATTTGTGTTATCAGAATTGTTTTAATCAAAATCCCTACATTTGTTGCTTGAATTTGCTCTAATTAATGATCAATACTGATGTTGAATGAGACACAGCTAGAGAAAATTTCTGTTTTTGTGGTTTTGGTGATTGAGAATTTCTTTTTCTCTGTGTTCTTTATTTAACTTGGATTTATGAGTTTTGATGATTCTTTTAACTTTGGGGGATTTTTTCTGTTCCATGCTAATTTTGGTCCATGGCTATCAGTTTTGTTAGGAAGAGCACAGGGTTTAGGATCCAGATCAAAGCAAGTCCGCGGAACTGGTGTTTATTTTGGGGTTCAATCTGGAAGACATGTTGGAGGATCGGTCCTGTTTGGTTCAAAGGGATTGTCGGACAGAAAGTAACTGGACGGCTTGCATGAGTTATCACATTGATAGGATTGATGTCCAGAGTGGCAAAAGGCCATTCGAAAATGACGAGGGGGATGAAAATGTGCAACGCAAGAAGCAAAAGACGTCCGATGGTTCTGGCCGAGTGGGAGTTTTATCCATTGGCAGTTCTTCAGCATCTGCTGATGAGCAAGCTGACAATCAGGATCATGCTGGGGATAATTCTTCTTCAGCTTCCCCTGATGAGCAAGCTGGCAATCAGCGTCATGCTGGGGATAATTCTGATTTGAGCTCGCTTTTTCATGCTATTGGACGTGATAATTCTATCAGCTCTCTCATTCGATGCTCTAGGTCAGATTATGGCGCCATAGCATCTTTGAACAGCGAATTTCGCTCATTAGTTAGGAGCGGTGAACTTTATAGGTTGAGGCGGAAAAATGGTGTCATTGAGCATTGGGTGTATTTCTCATGCCAGCTGCTTGAATGGGAAGTGTTTGACCCTACTAGGCGCCGTTGGATGCATCTGCCGACCATGAATCCAAATGAATGCTTCGTGTTCTCCGACAAGGAATCTTTGGCGGTTGGTACGGAGCTTCTCGTTTTTGGAAAGGAGGTGCTGGCCCATGTTATTTACCGCTATAGCTTACTGACTAATACATGGTCATCCGGGATGCAGATGAATGCTCCAAGATGTCTATTTGGTTCTGCCAGCCGTGGAGAGATTGCCATTCTGGCTGGCGGTTGTGATTCACGAGGTAAAATCCTCAGCTCAGCTGAAATTTACAATTCAGAGGAAGGCACGTGGAGGACTTTGCCTAGCATGAATCAACCACGTAAGATGTGTTCTGGCGTCTTCATGGATGGCAAGTTTTATGTTATAGGAGGCATCGGAGGACCTGAATCAAAGCTGTTGACATGTGCAGAGGAGTATGATCTAGCAACAGGAACATGGACTGAAATCCCGAATATGTCCCCTGTGCGACCTAACCCAGCTAGGAGCGACATCCCTGCTACTTCCGAAGCACCTCCGTTGGTGGCAGTTGTAAATAATCAATTGTATGCTGCCGATTATGCTGCCATGGAGGTAAGGAAGTACAACAAGGTAAACAAAGCATGGGTTACCATTGGAGGGTTGCCTGAACGAGCAGCGTCCATGAATGGGTGGGGTCTGGCTTTTCGGGCATGTGGTGATAGTTTGATTGTAGTTGGAGGGCCCAGGGTCTTGGGCGAAGGGTATATTGAGGTGAATTCGTGGGTACCGGGTGAAGGGCCTCCGCAATGGAACTTGCTTGGCAGAAAGAGATCAGGTAGCTTCGTGTATAACTGCGCAGTTATGGGATGCTAAAGACATGGAGTTTGGCAGCTCCATGTGTTGTACTGTAGCGGGTGTTGGGTGCCGGTCAATACATAATTGGTTTCTGGGGCAACAGGTTTCTTGCTAATGGGTAATTTATCCCAACTTTTTTTCCTATCAAAATCTTTTCCATTTTAACCTCTTTTCAGAAAGGGGAAGCACAAACTGGGCTCAAGATTCAGCAACATAGTTTTCTATGGAAAGTCTTTTGAGTACAATGTTCTTTTCCTTTTCAACTTCCATCCGATGTTCCTTTCAACCGAATGTTCTCCCATTTTAAGTAACATGATATTCCAAAGGTGGCCATCAAATAGCTTAAGGTTAGGTGAAATAACGAGCTATATAGTTAATAGTTTATATTAGTGTCTGCTAAAGCTTCTCTAGGTAAGTCATAGAACTTGGTCTTTTTGGGTTTTGCAGTCTTTATTTTCTTGACTTGGTCGAGGAGAGAAATGAAGTTCTGCAAGGTTGTTCGTTGCTGTCTTGTCTTGTGTATCCGTACCTTTATTTCTTGCAGTTGATGGTCTATCTATAAAGTTAGGTTACTTTCAAGACAGTTGGTAGCTTTGGAAATGAAGTGTACTTTGTTCCAACTTCCGATTTCTTACATGTTATTTCCGCAATTCTTTACTTTATTATGACATATCTCATTGAGAGCGTGATCAATTGTTCTGTTTATTCATCTGTTTTTATTTGTGAAAACTGAAAGAATGGTGTATGCATCAATTGTATGGATGATGTTTACATGTTATGTCATTGACATTTGCGGTGAGCAAGAAAATCAGAAGCTTGTGGATTGTAAATCCAGGTTTTATGAGTTGTAAAGTTGATGAAATTGTAACCCTAGTCGATACATTCTGCTACATTTCCAGATTCATTCTTATGATATACACTTTTATGTTTCCTTGTTATGCATCCCTTGTCCCTTTTGGTTTTTTCTTTTTTTCATTACCTGAATTTGCGCAAGAATCCCATACATATGGGATGCAATTTGAATGCATATGCATTTGTTACGCGATTGCACTCGTAAAATCATATTACCAGTTTGCTTCTTTTGTTAGTAATGTCCACTGTTGTTCTACTGCAATGGAGATATGATTCATACCTGTCACTCCTCCCCCCAAAACCCCCTGTTACCTGTAATGTTCACTTGTGCTTTTTATCATTCTGTCAATAATGCTAATCCCTCCTTATGGATTCGAGCCGCGGATATGACCTCTTGCAGAAATGCTAATCACTATGGTCCAGCCTTGTCTGAACTTTCTTGATGCATCTGTTAGAGAAATGACTGCTGGACATTCAATTATGTTTCTATCAAAGTCTAGTAGTGTTTGTGTTGATGGCAAGTGAGTCATTTTATCCTTACCTCGTAAAGGAGTAGATAGGTTGTTTCCGATATATCCTCGTCGGAACACCTGTTCTATGTCAAAGTAAGTAAGTTTCCATCTTGATACTTGTTTTAGGTCCTGTTTAAGATGAATATGTGTAATCTGGGAAATTGTGGCATATTAGGTTGGCTTATCCAGAATATGTTGTGAAGTACTAATGCACATGGGAAATTTGGAAAGTAGAAACAAAGATACTACTCCCTCTCAGTCTATTTTTACTTGACCCCTATACTATTTTAAGATGTCCAACAATGCTTGTCTAGTTTATGAAATCAAGAGATAATTTTACAATTAGTTTCTAATTTACCCTTGTCATTAATTATAGTTATTTCCCTATTACATTTTTCAATACATTGTATTAATTATATTCAAAGGGTGATTTGGTAAAATTATCCCTATCATTTACTACTTCTTAATCCCTGTGTCAAGTCAATAGGGGCCAAGTAAAGTTGGACGGAGAGAGTAATACAGTACTAGTCACATTCCGAAATCTTTTATTTCTCATTTGGTGTTTGATACTTGCGTTAAAATTTTGATTTGTTTAAGTTTCGTGATATGCAAGGTCCAATAAAGCATTATTCCACGGATAGTAGAAATTCGTATATTATCGTCGTGCGATAGACTTTCTTTTTATGACGATAAATTCTAAATTCCAAAAACTTCTTGAAAATTAGTTTTATAGCATGTCGAAATGTTGTCATTTATCCTTCAAATTTTTTACCAAAGCAAGTCATTATTCATATCAACTCATCAAAATAATATGTTTTCTTAAAAATTCTACAAAACTAGTATAAATGTATTTCACAGTAATGCTTTAGGTTACATTTTATTTAACGGTGTTAACTTAAGAAACATTACTGTGAGTAACGTTTTTAGCCTTACACCTCAAATGTTACTAACATTAACGTTTTTAAGAATTCAATTACGAACCGTTTAATCTTGTAAATATATAAAAAAAAAGAAAAAATTTAATAATTGACATTTATAAGATACTTTACTACAAGTTATAACATAATTTTTTTTCTTTCAAATAGTAACAGTAAAATAATAACAGTGTATAACATTTTCAAGTATAATCAAAAGAAAAACGAAAAAGAATTTAAAAGGAAATTCAATTTGTAATTTCCATAAATTAAGGAGATTAAAACTGAAAATAGTTGACTTCCTTGAATTGCTCTAATTAATTGAGTAAGTTCTAGATATTTACCTTCATGTAATTACATTATTACTCCATCTTCTTCTCTAAATATTTTTTACTGATCTATATTTTATAAGCATCTAATAAGAAAAATAGATTTTCAAATAATAATTGATAGTAAACTAGTATATAAAAATTGTATATATTCTGAATTCTGTTTTAATAAATGTAAACATTCGATAATGTGCATGCTTTTCGTGCACAGTTATAATGTTGTAAATTTAGTATGATATTTGTATAAAATTTTGATTCAGTTTGTATAAAAAATGTATTCAAGTAT
>JBCEWC010011227.1:0-16901 GCA_038996855.1 Solanum aculeatissimum | reverse complement strand
TTAATAAATAAAAAATAAATAAGATATAATAAAACGACATAAATATTCATTTTTTTTCACAAAAGAAGTGAAACAATAAAAAAGGAAAAAAGCTTTTAAAAAAAAGCAATAAATATTTTGAATATTAAAATTTTTTATGTTAAAAAAATCAAAAATCAAAAAGGTCAAATTGACAAATAAAAATGATGTTAATTCATCCACCACCTAAAAAAGAAAAAACAAAAAGGGAAAAAACTTTTAAAAAAAGAGCAACAAAAAATTTGAATATTAAATCTTTTTATGTTAAAAAAAATTTAAAAGAAAAAAGTCAAATAGGCAAACCACCACCTAAAAAAATTAAAAAAACCAAAAAAAGAAAAGAAGAAAGAACGAAAAAAGGAGAAAAAAGAGGAGGAAAACAAGGAATAAAACTGCTGGAAAATAAAAAAAATAAAAAAAAATTTAACAAAAAGGCCAGACCATTTCCAATGAAAAAAAAAAGAATAAAGAGAGAGAAAAGGTTTGGAGAAAAAGAAAATAACAAAAGAAATAGCCAAAAGGACTATTTTAAGTAATTAAATAAACTTGGGCTAAAAAAATGTAAAGAAAAGTTATGGATGGTTAACCCATGTAATTATCCCTTTTGATTAAATATCACATAAAGTAAGGAATGGCCAACGTAAAGATTATAACACAGAAGAAGACTCCATGAGGCTTATGAACTCAAAAGTAGTTAAGCAAATAATACTTTGATTCAATTAGTTAGTTTTCATTCAGGAAAATACATAGACAGTTTCAAGAATTATATGTTGTCATCAAATTTTCCCTCTTTGAGTCACTGCCAAGTGATAGCAATGGGACTTCTAACTATATGTGTTCTTGAAATCCAAGTCAGTGAACCAAATGTTGAATCACCAGGGGTCCTTTTTCCCTTTGTAACAAACCTCACTTCATATCTCAGTTTCTGACCCTTTTTCTGAAATTTCAGAATTTTTGGCTTCACAGTGACTGATACTCCATATGGTGCCTGTACTTGTACAGTGTAAGTACTCCTAGGGGTCCCAACATTTGTCACAGTTCTTTTAAATGTCTGGATCAGATGTTTGCTCTTGCTGTCGAAAAGTACAGCGAAGGAAGGGTAGTTAAGATCACCAGGTGACTGAAATGAATGATGAGAAGGACAAGTATAATTTTCTCTCAGCAAAAGGGCTATTTGTGAAGAGTTGTAGTTTAGGCTACAGATGTAATGTAGGTAATCCTCGGTTGAGATATCGTAGATAAGGCCTGGATCAGAAGCCCTTTCAGGATCAACATGTCCTGAGCCAAAGACGAATGGTGTAGCTGATATTGAAGTCTCGGAAACAGCATCTGCTATTGGAGTTCTTTCTTTGTCAAGGATATAAGCAGTTGTCATTAGTGCTGACTTGATTGCTGCTGGTGACCAATCTCTATGGACAGATTTAAGCAATGCAGCTAGTCCACTGACATGAGGACAAGACATGGAAGTGCCAGAAAGAATGTTGAATTGCACGCTTCTCTTATCGCTCTTTAGCAATGATGGGCTGATATTTGGAGGCCAGGCAGCTAATATGTCCACTCCTGGAGCTGTAATATCCGGCTTGATAACATCCGGTCCAGCTGCACTCGGTCCTCTAGAGGAAAATGCAGCTACTATTGGTGCACGGTTTCCATACACTGTCCCCTCGAATTTGATCGAAGCTGTGGCTTTTCTTGTCAAGTTTATGTAATTCTTGATAGCAATGCCAGCTGAAGCTCCCAAAGATGTGGCAGGAAGGACATGAGCATCGGCATAAAGTTCGTCGCCTTCTTCAACTCGATTTACCATAATCATTCCAGCTCCACCAGCTATTTTCACTTGCTCTCCCTTTTCAGCTCTGGCATTGATTCCTTTGTCACAGACAACAATCTTGCCTTTGACTAATCTTGAAGATAGTGTCCCATTGGTGCAAAATTGAGCTCCTTCCCCACCTGCTGTGCTGCCATAAACAAGTGGCAATTGCTTTGTAGGCTTGCCTGTGTACAATGAAGCACCTTTAAAAACATGTCCATTTCCAAGCTTGACAGTAGTTGGAAAGCTGCGGTCCAACGAGCTTGCAGCTACTGTCATAATCCATGGTGCTGCATTGCCAACACTTGAATTCAAAGGCCCTGAATTTCCTGCTGAACATGAAACAAAGACCCCATGTTGGACTGCACCAAATGCAGCAATAGCTATATTGTCTACATAAAATGGCTTTGGCAATCCTCCTAAAGAAAGTGACAATACATCCACTCCATCAATTACAGCTTGATCAATAGCTGCTAACACGTCAGAGCTTGAGCAGCCTAACATGAAACAAGCTTTGTAAACTGCAATTCTTGATCCATAGCTCATACCACCAGCCAAGCCTTTAGCCAAACCAAAAAGGTTGGCACCATTGACAAGATTTCCAGCTGCTGTTGAAGCAGTATGCGTTCCGTGGCCTTGTGAGTCGCGCGGTGATTTATAATCTTCTTTTTCATTGATTTTCCCTGCAGCAGCTTCATATGCTTTGGAAAAAATCCTTGCACCAATAATCTTCCTATTACAATTTGATGGCGCAAATTTTGTTCCAGCTTCACATTTGCCTTTCCAACGATGAGGCACCGGTGGCATGCCAGAATCGCGGAAACTTACATGTTCAGGCCAAATTCCAGTGTCAATCACACCAACAATCACATCAGAGGTCAAATTTGGCGCACTCCAAAGTCCTCTGCCACTTTTCAGCCCTAGAAACTGAGGTGAATGAGTTGTGTGTAGGCTTAACATTTCATCTGGCACAGCTGTGAGGAATCCATCAACTTGTTTTAGTGATTCAAGTTGTTTCTTTGAGAGTTTAGCTGAAAATCCAGAAATGGATTTTTCATATACATAAAGAAGCTGAGGAGGTTTTTCTTCTTGTTCCTCTTCACTATCAGCAGATATAGAACTAATAACATCTTCATACCATCTTTTGGAAATTCCAAGATAACTGTCTAACGATCTGACTTTGGTCTTGTCCATGTGAACCACATATATGTCTTGTTCTGCTAAAGTAGATGAAATCACTGAAACAGTACATGCTAACAAAAACATGCAGTTCCTGAAGTCCATCTTCACTGCCAAACATGGGAAAAAATTATTACTAGTAAGAAAAATATGAGAACAAAAAATATAATTGCTAGGAAAATAAGAGAAGTTCATATATACATCACTTTACTTATAACACGTTATGAGCAGACGAAAAAATTAATTACTCCGTACAAAAGCATTCATACTTGAAGGATTTAATTATTACATGAACAGAGTTACTCTGAATTGCTGTCACTTCCTGTGAGCAAAGGCTAGAACTAATGCACTCTAAAAGTGCAAGACAATGACTCTCCATCTGAATTTCGGTGACAAATTTTAATACAAGGAACAACGCGGGGCAGGTAGAGTTACTCAATACTTGTACCGTTATTACATAACAAGAGCAAGTTGGCCAGACACCACCATTATATACTCCTTGAGAATGGGAAAAATTAACTTTGAATGAACAGTGTGTCTTATGATGGACCATCAAAAGAGGTTCAAGAAAGAAAATTGATGAAGCCATACTCGTGAAGCAATAACTACAGGTAACAATATAGGAGCCAACCATAAACCACTACATCTGAAGTTGAAAATGTGAAACATTAAAGCAAAACCAACTTGTACTAGTGTTCTAACTTCTAACTATAACATGAAACATTTCATAATCATAAAGGAAACTGGTACATGTATTTAATTTTAACTTAAACCTAAGTTGTGTAACGTGGCGAATCTAGAGGAGACACAACGATCGACCTTAATTATGTGTGAAAAGATATATAACAATAAGTACATATATAAAAGAACAGAATAACTTATTTTAAATTCTGAATTTGCCACTGTAACTCGTGTACATATATTGGAATGCTATGATGTGCATGGTGTTTAAAATATAAGGAGAAAACATACCTTTGTTTAGGGATATTCAGCTCAAAGTGAAGGAATATTACTGAGGAAATGCTAAAGGTTGTTGATGAATTTAAATAGGCCAAGGGAAAGAGTGTGACAAATTATGGCACTTCATTTTTGCTAGTAAGCAACAAAGGAAAAAGGAAATCAATTTTTTCAAAAACAAAAGAAATAAAGAAAGGTGGAAAAGCAGCTTAAACCAATTGAGAGCAAAGAAAGATATGATGGAGTAATGCTGGCTTTTAATAAATTCTATAGTGCTATATATATAAATACTATTGTGCAATCATTGTTCAAAGAAGTTGTATTTCTCATTCATTGGGTCACTTAAAATGGTGAATCTAAATATACTTGTTAAATAATTAGACCCCACCAAAAAAAAAAAATTACTTAGCTTCATGTTGTTCATATTATTGTCTTTTAAGATTCTTCTACATTACTTCAGACAAATAAACAAATTTAAATGAGTATATAAATTAAAATAGGATGTGGTGGTTATGAGTAGAAGAGAACATAGTAATTTTTTGCTCAATCATTAAATTTAGGCATGTTAAAAACATATGATATGTACGAACAATCTATTTTTTTCTGTAGTTTATGAACTAAAAATATGGTATATTATCCAATCTTGAAGATGGGTTAATACATATAATCTTTTTGCTTAATGATAAAAGATTAATTGCAGGAAAAAACATTGAGTGACGGCCCTCATAAATGTGGCAATCTAATTGCTGTTTCGTTACTGTATTATTTGTTTGACTTAGAGATATTATATTGCTGTTTCTTTTTAATTTTCTTTGTTTTTCCTTGTGTTGTGACCAACCCAAAAATGTGAGATATAATTAATCATCATTTATTTGTGGTGGCAAAAACATTAAATGTTAGGTTTTGGTCAGCTCCCAATAACTTGCATTCTTACTTGTAACCAATTATACGGCTGAAAATGTGTATAATTATTGTTGACCTCTGTTGCTTGAATTGTATTTTAATATCTTTATGTATGGAATAAATGGTACTTTAATTTCAATTTATTTGGACAGCAAGCAACAAACCGTGTTGCCTCTTTGGGTTGGTAAAAAATAAATGCAATGCTTTAATAGTAATTCATGCATATGCTATAGCTACAGTAAAAATAACTAATGCCCAATGCAAAATTCCTATGGCTTGGTAATAAATATTTAGAAGATTTGAAATGTATTTGATTTTTGTACGAGGTTATTTTAGTATAGAATAAATATTTTTTTTGTTTAAATTTGTTTGACTTACTTTTCTTTTTAGTCCATTAAAAATAGAATGACCCTTTCCCTTTTTAACACCTCTTTGATTCCAACTTTTCACGTATATGGCATGTTTAAGACGACGAGATTAAATGATATTTTGGTACACTTAACATATCTTTAATTTAAAATCACATGAATAAAAAATTTCTTTATTTTCTTAAACTTCGTATCAAGTCAAATTAGGCCAAACAAATTAAAATGAAGAGAGTAATAAATTGGATTCACAATCAGATATTTATAAATATTCAATTAAATTCTTCGTATAAACATATAATTTGTGCATATTTGATTCTAGTTAAGTTTCTTAGAGGCTACTCTACCCTAAACTCTATTATATTCCCTTAAACATGTCGCTCAAATAACACATAAACTTGGGTATCACAAATTCATGGATACCTCAAGAGGAAGATCCATAAAACCTTTCATGAAGATCAAACTTAATCATCCAAGCAAGTTCGAGGATTATACTACTAACAATCCTCGAATTACGATTGAGATCAAGTTCAAATCATCCTAGTTTGAGAAATAAATCACTAAGGGCCCTTAATTCAAGGAGAAAATTTAGAGAGAAGAATAAAGGCTAATAAATTTGTATCCACATTATTTTTATCAATTAAATTTTTATTTCTTCATATTTTATTTATAATTGTAATTTATTTTCTATTGCATTAAGATTTTTTGCAAACACACATATTTAATTTAAGATCGCAAAAATAAAAAATCTTCTTCATTTTCTAAATTTCGTGTCAAGTCAAAATAAATTAAACAAATTAAAACGGAGTTATAATTTGAATTTACAATCAGATATTTATAAATATTTAATTAAATTTTTAACATAAATATATAATTTGTGCAAAAAGTTAGTAAGTTCTCGTGAATCGATAGATGATAATCAGCATCCGCCACTGCTTGGTATGATTGACATTTGGCACCGAATGGACAAAGTACAAAATTAACGCATGCTTGTTGGGTTACTCTAGAGTTGAAAAATGTGAGTGCTGCCAAAATAATAGAAGGCTCTTGATTTTTGGACCATAATTTGTTGGTGCACCTAAACCTAACCCTTCTTTTGTTTTATATCATTTGCATGCTTTCCTTGGCACTTTTCTTGCACTGCACGGCTGCCAAAAGCATGACATACTTTTCTGCCTTTTCTTGGGACCAATTTCATACCTCATGATCATCAACAGAGGGAATATATTGATACATACAGTAATGTTACGTATATACTATCTACTATAATGAATTTTTACATTATCAATATATTTTACTTGGTGTAACAGGCCGTCTACTTTTAGGTTACTGATTCTAGAAGTGTTTTTTTTCATACTATGAGCATATATTATAGATGATACCTAAGATTAGACACTGTAGTGGGCTTGTTTAATTAATGCTGCGCATATGGACACAATGATTGTAATAAATATTCTTTTCAGTCCACTTAGAAATTATATTATCTTTCTTTTATGCTGAAAAGAATCTACACAAACTTTGTTGCATTGCTGAACACAAAAAAAGAACATGATATGGAATTGGGAGTGTTCCAATATATCACTATTGTTTGTGCATGGTGGCCTATCATTCTGTATGTGACTCTTGTTAGTCGTGGCACCTGCCTTCTGCTTTTCTTTTTTAACCTTTTTATTATGTTCATTTAAAGTTGTGGATTATCAATCAATTATCTCTCCACAAGTATAAAACAGTTCATTTTGTTCCTAAATAGCTTCCTTCAATATGTCTTTTGTTCCTTCAAAAAGGTCTTCTGCATGTTTTGGTAAAAGATATGATTACTTGGAACTGAGGTTTTGTAGTTTTTAACTACGTTGCTTAACAAGAAATTTCCTTGTCTAACTTCTCTAATGAATCAAGATAGACGTTTGTTCCGGGTGACATTTTATATTTATATGTTACTAATAAAAGTTTATCAATCACCTTATTGCTAAAAAGGGAAGCAATGCAGAGCAAATGGATCCAAAAAATATCCTTAGCTTTATAACAAATGACTTTATGCTCCTTAATATAAATGATGACTTCTACCAACAGTTTTATTAAAAGATGTTTCTTCAGCTCTACTTGATTACAATGCACATATAATCATCTATTGGGGGGAAATTGATTATCTCTGGGATGATAATTGAAAAAAATGACTCACATTGGTTCAAATCTAATGTAGTAGGTACACGGATGTGCAATCATTTCAGATAACGCTTGCATCCATCGGATCCATTGTAGTAAAGGGCTAGTGTGCAACTTTGAATTATCAATTATATCCTTTGTGAAATCGATCCAGTGAATTTCTAGCACAAGTATTCAACTACGTAATTCGAACTTGTTTCTTGAAGTCATTAGTATATGAAAGTAATATACATGAAGAATTATTCACAGATGTCACATCTGATGTTCTTCGAATTCATTCTTGTGAACCCTTACCTTGCCCTCACCTTCAGTTTCATCTATAATCTCTGTTTCTTAATGTTCTTTTGTGCCTCTTCTGTATCATTTACTTGAAAACTATCACATTACAACTTAATCAAAAACCTTTGGATCATAAATGACTATAGGACTTCTTACAACGTGCCGGGAGCTTTTCCAAATGAGTGAACCTGATAATATTATAGCATTTGACATTGGTTTTGCCTTCACAACAACCTTGAAACTTCTCTTCTGCTTCGTACGTGTGAAGGAAAGAGTCATTGGTTTTACTGTTATATCCACTCCCTTAGGAGCTCTGATGGTGGCATTATAAACTGACATAGCTTGGCCAACATTGGTAACTGTCCTCCTGAAAATGCCTATGGTTGGTTCTTGATCACTCTTTATGCCGAGCTGCATTGTGGGATAGTTAATAGCATCTTCCCCATTTGCAGGAATCAGTGTGGAGCAATTTACCCGTTGTTGAAGTAAACTGGATACTGATGTTGAATTGTAGCCTTCATGGCATAAGAATTGGATATATGACATATCATCCATGTCATAGACTAATCCAGGGCTTCTTGCTTTCATCGGATTAACTTGTCCAGAACCGTACGCAAACTCTGCTTCCCTGTCCACCTTTGAGCTCATAGATCTTGCTTCAAGTTCATAAGGAAAAAGATTAGAATTTTAGAAACTACAGTCTGGATCCAACTTGCTTGGGATTGACACGTATTTCTGCTGTACAGTCTACGATTATTTGGTGCTCGAATGGACTAATCTTCTTTCTTTTTTTTCTCTACACTATCTATTTGGCTTGGGTTATTAAGTTTTTAGACCAAATGACAGTGGAGAACAAAATTTTGTTGATTTACCAGTAGTCATGATGGCAGACTTAATAGCAGAAGGAGACCAGTCAGGATGGAATGACTTTACATAGGCAGCTGCACCACCAACATGAGGGCATGACATGGAAGTGCCAGACATGAGGGTGAATTCTGAATATTGAGTATCACCTTTCAGACCGGTGAGTGATTTCAATGGGGTGTAAGAAGCAAGAATGTCAATTCCTGGAGCTGCAATGTCAGGCTGTACAATGCTGCATCAGAAAGCTAAATTTGGAAATTTACAGTGACAATGAACTCTGACTTCCATCTAAATTTACCTTCAGAAGGCGCTTTGTTCCTGGATTTGGACCTCTTGATGAAAATGATGCAATGAATGGAGCTTTGATCTTAACTTCTTGTGTTTTGTAAATTACTGCTGTAGGTAATCTGCATTTTTCAAAAGCATTACAGAGCTAAGTATAACAGTTAGTAATTTTAGTTCTGAAATGGACTAGACAGGTTATAGCATTTTTACCTTTCTGAATGTATATAGTTGTTCATACTTTTCCCTGTGCTGCTGTTAACTATTGTTGCAGGAGCCATGAAAATTGGGGCAGAATCAAGAAACTGATCACTCTCAATAATTGTGCCAATTCCTCCTAGTTCTTTTACAACAGAATCAACACCCCAAGAACCTAACTGGCAATAAAGAAGCTTTCCCTTTACCTTTCTTGGGTCCATTGATCCTTCAGTACAGTACCTGTGACAGTGTCAATTTACTATATGCAAGGCTACTTTATAAGAAAGAAATGACTAGCAGCAACCTAACTGGTACCTTGAACTTTCTCGAGTATCAGAGCTCTTGGCTGTATCAACACCCATCGCAACAGGATACAACTTTTGCTTTGGATCAAACGTGTTTACTCCAATCCCCTGCAGAATGCTGCTATGAGTAAATGCATAAGTAATAAGGGAACACAATAAAACCACCCAAAGACAGCAAAACTTTGATCCAATAGACTTGTTATACTCGAGCTTTCATTAAGCAGGTAGAGGACTTACTGAGACTGTTCTCCCATTCCCCAACAACACCTTACTCCTGAACTCCCTATCAATGGCACTAGCTGCCACAGTTAGCACCCACGGTGCATGGTTCGCGACAGTTTTGAGGTTAGGTCCATCGTTTCCAGCGGAAGCCACAGTAAGAATCCCTTTTCTCATGGCATGAAATGCCCCGACGGATATTACATCAGTCGTATAACCACCAGTAAGACCGCCAATTGAGATGGAAATTATGTCAACGCCATCAATAATGGCAGCTTCAAATGCAGCTAGAATGTCAATATCTGAACAACCTGACGTCGCCCAACAGACTTTGTACATAGCCACTCTAGCTGAAGGAACCGCTCCACGTGCAGTCCCTCGGGCAAGACCAAATAAGCTTGCATCAGGTACTAGATTTCCTGCTAGGGTGGATGATGTATGTGTTCCATGGCCGTGCACATCAATTGGTGACATTATGTCATTTGGATCAGGAACTTTGTCCAGCTTGAAGTATCTTGCCCCTATAAGTTTGCTTGATGATCACAAAAGCAAAATATGCACAAAATTTATCTCTTGCAGGTCCATTTATGTTAATTAGGATACACAGATAGAGAAAATTTCTGAATCAGAAAAAAGGTATAAGCCAATAACTGAGGCTACTATATCTTCAGTCCTAGTAAAACAAACAATATCAGTTTTACTAATATGTTCTACATGTGAGAAACAGATGCAGGCTAGACTACCATGTGGACAGCATAAGAAGATAACATTAAATTTCTGGCACACTTTTTGAGCTGTGCGCAGCTGATTGGTTAGTGTGACTCAGAACTACCTATTATTTATGTTAAATTTTGTAAGATTTTACATGTATTCTATTATATTTCTGGATAAAAAGTAGATTAAAAGATGGATGTCAATGATGTATGAGACAAAACTGATGACACGGGCATAGATAATTTACTTGTTGCATCCAGAAAAATTTGCAAAATGGTGACAACTTCCTTTCCATTTTGCTGGAGGAGGACCAAGACCATCATCCTTGAAGCTTTTTGATTGAGGAGTTATCCCTGCCAACATATTTTCAAGAAACTATGATTTCTGCTTTCTATTTTCTTGGCCAAAATGCAAAATCCAAACGATATTAGACCTGTATCGAAGACTCCCACTATGACATTGCTCTCCCCTTTTAATCTTCTTTTCGCTGTTGCAGGCAAACCAATAAATTCCCATGATCTTGTAGTATGTAGCTTCCTGTATCTATTTGGTACGACAGAAACCACTTCATCCATGCCTAGAGAAGAATAACTCAATTATTAGTATCAAAGAAATTTGCCAAAGATTAATAGAAGTTATAGCAGAGGGATCCTAACTACTTACTGGATAACTTGTGAACTTCATGTTGAGATAGCTTAGCTGCAAATGCATTGAAGATTTTTGTATAGCTATAAACATAAGATTCTGTTGCATCCCTATTATAAAAATGACAACATAACAAGTCAAGAAAATTCCTTAGAAGAACTGCATTACTCTTGATCACATGAGTAAATGACAAAGAACAATTCAACTAACCTTCCCTTTAAAGATGACAGGACACTAATATGTCTCTTCAATGCAGATTCTTCGTTCACCGGCTGATCTTTCAAGAAAACAATGTAAAAGTCCTGCAGTATAATGCAGATCAGCACAACCAAAAACATGATTAATTATGAAAATACATAGTAGCATAGTGTAGAAAAAGAGTACTTCTTTTCTATCAACTTCAACAGCTTCAATGCCAGTCAAGATCAAGATAAGAAGTAGATGATAAGACAGAAACCAACAGAAGTGATTGTTCCTCAACATTTTCACAAGACACAGAAGTCTTTGTGTCAACAGTGATATGGAAGGTTAGGTGACATGCAAAAGTAGAAAGAAAGTACTCCAGGGTAATGCAGAGTATTATTAGTTACAATATAATGGTAATAGCAATTAATGAGAAGAAATATGATCTGAAGGACACTTTTTACTTAACTTCATATTGAGGACTTTGATTGGTTGCCTTAGAAGAAAGATGGATAAAGATTGGTTGATTATTATGTACAACTTGTTGAAACAAAAGGAGTAATATTTATTTTCCAACTTTCTTATTTCTTTTCCTTTTCCCCCTTTATAGTTACTAATTTTTATTTCTAATGTATAAAATAACTGAATAGAGCTAGGTGCAATTGGAGATGCATCATGCCTAACACTCATGCCATCATATGAGCACCTCTATAGATAGCCAGAGACGAATCTAGAGTGGGTTCTAGTAAACATTTACTTTCGACTCAAACATCCATTCTGAACCTACTAACTCTAGAAATTGAGAACATTTTTCGTATACGATATGCTCAATGATTGCTGGAAGCAACAGCAATGGTAGTAAACTAAACACACTTTATAGAATAAATCTACTGGTGAAATAGACTAGCACTAATTACTCTTCTTTTTTGTTGTAGGTTTCCATGAAAGAGATTATATTGTAATTTTAATGCATGGAAAGATGTGGCTGATATCCAAAAAGGCATTACATAAGGAAGCCCCTGGTTAACTTGAATTTTAATGCAAGTTTTTCACTTTGTGTACATTAGTAGCAAAGTTAATAAAAGTTAGTTGTGTGATGAAAATTACTTCTTAGTTCCAATGTTTTTTATGATATATTCTTAAGAATTACGGTTTGTAAACAAAAAGTTCGGAAGAAGGACTACTTCTCTTATCTTCACACCTTTTGATACTCTTCCTTGAAGCAAATATTACCCACAAAACTCTTAAATTAACTATGTTGAGGTGTCGGGTTTGAATCCTTGAAAAAATCTGTAGGGAGCGCTTCCTTTGAATGATCGGACTCTAATGCAGATACTGAACACCAAATGAAATATGTAAGAAAAAAATTAGAAAAGATAACATATGGAATTTATTATCTATAACTAAATCTCAAACTAATTGTGGCCAATTATAGGAAGAAAATATAAATCTTTTTGGTAGTTGGGGGAGGGGTATAAAATGGGTATGAGCAGTTTGTCAACTAAATTGCACTCTTGCATGTACGTGGAAAATATTACCTTAAACTATTTGAACTAAATTTAATTTTTAATTATACAAGTTTTCTAAAGAATATTCAGTCCTAAAATTAGATAAAGGAGTTGTGATAAATTCACAGCCATAAGAATTCTTTTAAAAAAAAGTTTCCAATTCATTCGTAAATAAGTGTTTGTCATAAAAATTTAAATACAACTTGAAATTGTATTTGAAATTTAAAAATTATCTATTTTTTTTTTACTTATAAATAACCAAATATTTATAAAATTATAACCAAATTTAAATATTATTTATAAAGACTAAAACCAAATTTTACGAGATATAATTTAGACTAGCAATTGGTGAAAATCAAGCATTCAAAATTAATTCATAAAATGGTATGAGGTATAAATTATAATAATTTTGGGACAAAATGCAATATTATTTTTTTATCCTACATTTAATTGAAAATATTAGATAATTCTCGGATTGTTTATTTCATCATTTAAACTATAGTGACGAAATAGGTTACTATGAGATGATTTATTCCAGAATAATTAATTCGAAATCACTTGTTCCCAATCGAACGATACCTTAAACTTAGAATTAGAAAGAAGAAGAAAAACAAATCTTCCAAGTCTACTTACATTATCAAATCAGGGATGGTTTTTTCTCTTAGTCCTGTATTTTTGTTGTAAGTTCAGTACATCAGTGTTTTGTTTTGATTAATATTAATCTTTCTGTTCCATTTTATGTGGCTTTATTTGACTTAGTATGGTGTTTAAGAAAAAGGGAAGACTTTTAAAATTTATGGTCTAAAATCATTCATAAATATTTATGTGGTTAAAAATCATTTCATTAAGGGTAAAAGGGAAATTTTAACTTAAAATTATTTCTAATTCAAGTAAGGTAACATTCTTTTTTAGACGGATGATGCCACATAAAATAGGACTGAGGGAATATAACATTTAAATCATACACAAAAATGAAATTTAAAATACATTTTAACATGTTAATTATTATGCCAAAGGGTTATTTAACTAATTTTTGCACTCCATTTTATTAAAAAACTAGCTAAAACGTTAAGATTTAATTAAAGTCAACATTTGAAGTAAACAAGCTCAGAATTTGGGTTAATGAGTTCAGATTTAAATTTTGATGATTCTTTTAGTGTAACATCAGCCCGCTAGTGAATTGTCTACTTAGGGTCTAGGCCTGCAAGGCTTTAAAATACATCGCTAGTGTGTAAGACTTTCTTTCTTAAACCCAATATCTTTTCTGTATTTTTCTAATGTGACACTTCTTATCTTAAGTTAGGGTATCACATACACCTTTTTATAGACCCAACGTCATCGCTAAGGCTTGCCCCACCGTATGAAATTTTTCAAGGCTCAGCATTAAGGTTTGTCTCACCTTATCGAAATTTTCCTAAACTCAATTGAACTCTGGCTCACATCGCCAAGACTGACACATGAGTGACTCTGATACCATTTGTAATATTGGCCCATCCCGCTAGTATATTATCCATTTTGAGTCTAGACTCGCACGACTTTAAAGGCACGTCGCTAATGGGTATGACCTGCTTACTTATATACTCAACATTTCTCCTATATTTTGCTGATGTGGACTTCTAATCTTAAGTTGGGCGTCATAATTAGGTCCAAAGGTTGATTTATGACTTAGTCAGATAGATTGGACTGATATAAAAAAGTTTGGAAGAGTTTTGAATTCTTGATTTTGTTCCTAGTTAAATTAAAGAATGAGAGTCTGATGTGACTCATCCATATTGTTTTGATGTTATTTTTGTCATAAAGATTACTACAAAAAGCAAATGATATCCAAAATATGTTTTGATTGAACTATTATATTCATATTGTGATTTCACAATCATGGCAACAAGAATCGACGGATTCTGACATTTTATGATAAAGTTGAGTCATACTTAATGGAAGAGTTGTGACTTATACTGGTGCATTCGTAATTGAGGAGGTTTGACTACAGTTATAATGACTAGAAATGCGGTATTTGGTTCGCAAAAATGCGGCAAGTATAGCAATCCCGATGAAAACAAAAATAGATTCTAAATTTTAGTACTTTTAATATTTTAGGAGACATAGAGCTCGGATCGAGGAGATTTTGGAGATTAGATTTCATATGAAATAATGATATTATAGCTTATTAGCTGGATTAGCCAATGGGCCTAAGATACCGTATTCTAGAGGCATACATGATTCTCACAAGACCTCCATTAGTCCATGACACCTACCACAAAAGTCTGTGTACCGGCGCACATGGACATTGCGTCGCATCATTTGTTTCATATTTCATCATGTTCATCTCCATTTTTTTGAAAACATGGTTATTGCGATAGGCTTTGGTTGTATGCCCTACAACGAGTTGCATTATTTTAAATGACTTTAAAACCCTACTTCATCTTATTGAGATATTGAACCAATTATTTGGGTTCTTGGAAAGAATCGAGCTTATATCTATGAATTTTTGGAAAGATTCAGATTTATTTGCTTATTTGATCTAAACTAAGAAAGTGTTTATTTAGCAGTTGATTTCTGAAAATTTATTGAGTAGTAGACTTACACTATCTTATTATTAGTAATTTAAATTATATATTCGTGTTGAGTTGATTACTAATCGTGTTTAGAGGTTAGCATCCTCGCAATCACATCAGTTAAGGGTAATCGATACAGCTACTAAGTACATCTGTTTTTTGTACTAACTATACATTTGTAATTGCAGGCTAGTTTACAAGCACTAGCGAGATATGGAGGAGCGACATGAGGTGTGCCATTCGGAGTAAGGCAGCGCACAAACCATCTTACGCAAACTCCGCTTGTAGGATTACGCTAAATTTGTTGTTGTTGTTTCAAGAAACCTCTCGAGGTAAGAATCTATCTAACTAGACCCTAAAACTCAAATTTATACAAAGAGATGCAACCTTCTTTGTGTAACTCAAATAATATATTAAACAGAGATATTGTTGCCTCAACAGTGAATTATATACAAGTATGAGTATGGAGAATAATAACAAAAAGAGAAATCATGGATCAGAGACCAAAAAACAAATGATGTGCAGGATATATATCCTTTGTTTGATGGTGCTTTCCGTATGTGTGTATATTTGGTAGAATGTTCGACATTTTAATCTATGAATTCTTATAACTAAGTAGTCGAAGAACAATGTTATTTTATAATATTGATATTAATATGGCCTCAATTCTTTATTTATGACTTTTGCTTTTTTTTGTAGACATGGTGATATCAACCTCCTTTGTTCTTTCTTTTAATCTCATGTACGATAACTAAGGCTTGATGAGTGTCACAACAATATTATTGTCAGAGGTGATAAATAGTAGATAGTAATGATCTAATCCCATTTAGCAAGGTGTTGAACATTACATTTGGCATACACAATTGAAATAAATAAAGTTTGATTGAATCTAGTCTTCAATAGGCAAAATAGAACAACAGAGATCCCATTTTCATAAAACAAATATCTTATTGATAGAACAAAATTTGAAGCAATTTCATACAATAAATTTAACATACCCTTTGGACACAAATAGATTTACCTAAAAAATAACAAAACATGAAAAACAGATGATGGGATATTCAAATTCTACCATTGTTTTTCCCTCCTCCGCTGCCACCACCGTTTGTATCAGATATATGACCCTCATCATTTTTCATGCCAACACCAAATTCACTAGTACTAGCTCCACCACTATTGTCGCCAACGAGGTCTCCCACAATTGGTTGAATCCATGAACTTCGTGAATTCCTATTCCTACACCAAATTAGGTTGTTCCTTCCATCAGCAACAATTTTTTTTACAGCACCACCATTACTAGCTCCACCACTGTTGTTGCCAACAAGACCTCCCAAAATTTTTTGAATCCATGGACTTCGCGAATTCCTTTGCCAACACCAATTAAGGTTGTTCTTTCCATCAACGACAAATTTTTTGACAACATCAGATCCACCATTACTTGTTTCACTACCTTTTCTTTTCATGGAACGCTTTTCAACAGCCCCAACCTATGAATTAATAAGCAAAATTTAGTACAAATAATGTAAATATCTTGGCACCTAATTGACATGATGATAAAAATTTGTAACATGTAGTTAGAAGGTCATCGTGAAGATCACTTCTTGTAGAATTCAAGGTAAGACTATCTAATCACTTCTTTAAAGGTAATTTGTGAAATAAGATAAAGTAGCCAACAAAATACATATAATGTAAGTTCTTACCTCTTTTACTTCATTGGTTTCTTCATCAACTTCCAACATAAGACAACCGTTGAATAA